>BSBM01000150.1:7457500-7577500 GCA_027924585.1 Larix kaempferi
TTTCATCATCATCATTGTGGTTGTCATCACCATCATCTTCATTGTCATCATCACCATCATCTGCGTCATCATCATTATCATCATCATCATCATTTGCGTCATCCTTATCATCATAATCATCTTCATCATCATCTACATCATCATCATCATCATCTTCATCATCATCTGCATCATCATCATCATCATCATCTTCATCATGATATTCATCATCATCATCGTCACCATCATCATCTTCATCATCTTCATCACCATCATCATCTTCATTTTCATCACCATCATCATCTTCATCTTTATCATCCTCATTATCGTTATCTTTATCTCACCCAATCTAAAACTTCAAAACATAAATTTGTGAAGATTATAACGTGCACGCGTTATGTACACACATAACGCTCCTGCGTTGCTTATAACATTGAGCGCCAAAATACTAAAATTTGAATTTAAATATAATGCGCACTCGTTATTTGAATTTAAACATAACGTGTGCACGTTCCTTAGCGCCTAATCACCCGCTCCTCCCGCGCCAGCATGTCAGCCATTGTCCTATGTGGCTGGTTCGGACTTACCAAACCTATGCTAAGGAATTTTTAGACCATAGATAATTTGACGTTTTCCGTATTTTTTTGAGTATGCCTGTTTTCCACCGCTCTTTACAGCATGACACACCTGACCATTAGTGACAAAATTTTAGGGATAGATAGAATTTTTTATGCAGATTCCAAATATGTAATTTTTTTAAAAAACCATTGAGATTTTCTATTTATTTCCTAATTTTTTTGTGTCATCACTCCGTTGGTCAAAAAACATACTGTTAGTGTTTATTCCGTAACTTTTTCATTTCACAACCATTTTAAAAAAAACTTGTATGTTGCACTAGAGGACACCGACCTCTACATGTTGTAAAAAATCCAAGTCAAAAAACTACATTAAGACCTTCAAAGGTTGCACCCACACTTGACGTACCATTCTCGAGGTTTGCCCACTTACATAATTAAAAAAAATAAAAAATTAAACATTTAATTTTGGAAAAATAGCGCTGCACTAATGCTACAGGTTATATACATGTATACCAGATTTTGTAGCCTGAAACCATCATTTAGGCAGTGAAAGGCTACACCCACAAAAACATATACCTTATCATTTGCCAAAAAAAGAAGAAGTGATTGTTAGAAAAAATGAAATTTGACATAGTTATGTAAATTTTCAATACTTAAAAGTTATATATTCGGAAACATGACTCAATTTCCCACGTTTCATCTTTTTTACTCAATGCAAGATATTTTGTGTAACCATCTCAAAATAACCAAGTAAGTTGAGGGATGCCTGATTTTTCAGCTTTCTATTGCATCTAACATGCCAAAAGTGACCCTCATTAGCTTGCGCATGCCCCCAACTAAACCATATAATAAGTCATTTAACCACAAAATACTATAATCATGAATGCAACCCTTATTGGTGTAAAACAAGATAACAATTTGTTAAATATGACATCCATCGACCATAGCTGTTACAACGTAATTTTCCAACTTGTGAGCATCAGCACTCTTTGGCCTTCATGATCCATTTCATTGACTCGGATCCACTTTAGATACAATATTTCCACATTTTTCTTCTTGTACACTAGCTGTTACATTTTAGTTGGTGTACCCGTGAGCTGTTCCACTGTAGCCTGCGGGTGACAAGTAAAATGGTAAAAATCACTAATAAATGACTTTTTACTCCCAAAAAGTGGTCTTAGGGTGACCTTTGGCTCTCCATTTTCCCCGAAACGCCTCAATGTGTCCTTTCACTTACCTTTGGAAGGACTATATATTGAGCACATATGGCATATGGAAGGGAGGAGAAAGAGAGAGAAAGATAACTCTAGTGGATTTTTGTCGTATCATGAGTGTACACTCATTGATCATTGTTGTTGTAAACCCTTTATGTTCACCTTCTAAACTCTTATCATAGTTTGAGTTTGCCATTCCATGGAGGATTGAAGTGGTGGAGGCACAAGTGGAGAGACCCAGTTCTTGGTTCAGATTGGTTGCCGACAAGAGGTTGTATCACATTGTACTTCTTGTTATTTATTAATAGAAATACTCATATTCTCATCCATTAATGTTGTGAATGTTGTTTATATTACATTGGGTTGCATTTACTTATGATATCATCGACCATTGTTATTGATAATGTTAATGTCTTTCATATATTATATGCGCTTCTTGTATATTGGCTGTCAAGACTAATTTGCAGGTTCAAGTGCATAAATTGAAAGCTTCAATGGGGATCTACATCGAACGTCTGGATCGAGGTTGGTTATATTTTCCATTATCTTAGCATTGTCATTTATGTAGCATAGCATTGAGAATTGAGTTAATTTATGATATTCGAGTGTCTCTTCTGGTCTACCCCAAGCCATAGGAAATTTTCAACGTAACAATAACTCAAACTCACTTAATAGACAAGACATCCATTACCAAGACTTTATTTATGTATTTGTCCTTCACGTGTCTCTCCTTTGACTTTAATTGCAGCCATCCTTATCCTTGACTCGAACTCAAGAATGTGTTTCATAGGTTTCACACTTTCATGACTCCAAAGCCTGCCCCATCTTCACAGTTTTAAAAACTCTTTTTGCAGTGAGCGACCTTACTATGAGAGCGATTTCTTCCACGTTGGCTAAGCAACAAAGCTTCATAGCCAATGTGATTGTAGCTCCTCGCTTCTGCACTTTCTTCGGAACAACTAACTCGATCTTTGGCTTCGACCCACAAATGCGGTAGTCTTCACACAGCTTGATTCTTGATTCTTAGAGACACAAATAATATCTTCAGATCGATTTTTTTTTCCCAATACACATGGAGTGACTTTATGACGACTCCCTTCTTGCAGCAATCTTCCACAACTGGCGGTCTCCTCCTTCACGGCATTAGCTATTCTTCTTCTCAATGGATGGCTCTCTGATGGCTCTCTGCTTTTCAGGATGACTAGGCGGAGGCACAAGACCTCGACGACTCTTCACTAGAACAAGGTGACAGCTCTCTTGAAATGGCTAACATGTAGGCAATGACAAAAGATGGCAGGAAAATAGCTATTGATAACTCACAACAATGCAATAAATCCTTCTATGACAGGTCTAGAACTAGTACAAGAAACAGAAAAGAAACATGATAGCAAAGAGAACAAACACGGCAGAGTAAAACGCATTACTCTATATGAGACAGAACAGAGATAATGTTTTAACAGAATTTGCATTACCCAATGCATTACTCTATCTGAGACAGAACAGAGATAATGTTTCAGCTTTGATACCATATTGAGAAAAATACACTACAAAAAATAAACAGACAGACAAATAACACAAGCTAACACAAAATGAAGCTGAAGGCCTTTCTCCATTACTCTGCATTCAACTCAATTTATAGAATTACATTTCATCTAGAAGGATCTGTCCAGACTCTTCTACACGCCTTTCTCCACCGACCTTGTCGTCTTCACTGTTTCAGCTGTCTCATTTATTGTTTTTTCTAGCAGTCTCTACGGACATTATCTAATAAACATTATAGAACTTAATATATGGTTTAACATTTTACTTGTTACAGTTCATATTGCATTTCGCGTTTTCAATATATGTATTCGATGGTCGTTGGTGGAAAGGGTGTTGCCCCATCTACACAGGAATTTATTTATATTTACGATTGGTGGAGAGGGCGTCGACCCAACTCCACTGGAAGTTATTGTATTTATAATTGCTTGTTGCAGCTATTTCATAAGGGTTAAGGCGTTGCTCTCGATTGCTTTTAATGATTTTGGAAAATTATGTAATTGTTACTTGAGTAGAGAGTTAGGGCATTTCCCTAGAGTATCTAATGTTTCTGCTAATTATTTTAAAGTGTAACTTGTTGAGGAGGGTGTTTTCCCTCTGTCATTAATTTAATGCCAATCGATTGTGCTATGAATGAGGGCGTTTTCCTTTCATTACATCATCTAATTGTTGTTGCATTAGAATGAGACCATTGCCCCTTGGTTATTATTATTATATATTACCTCCTACATCGCAGCAGCAGCAGGCGACCTACCTGGGCGACATCACCAGCATATGTCAAACCTAGCCGACCACAGTAGCATACCTGCAACACCTGCGATGAGAAAAACATACATGTAGCTAAAGAAATTTTCTATATGTTATTTTATTTCTTTAGATACTAATGTAATATATCACCATGCCCCAAATCCAATTGTTTTTGCGATTAGTGATCCATTACTATCTTGAATCATGTGGTTTTCTTTCAGTAATACAAATTTCATTTCAGTAACTGAGTTCTTGTGATTGTCGTTGTAATGATTCAATTTGGTAACCATAATCATCAAATATTATAAGAACCACTAGATACTTAAAGTAATTAAAAGAAAAAAGTCTTCCATGTAAAAAACTATGAAATGAAAAAATGACAATGATTATTGATGTTCACTAAATTGATCTATCAAATATTAAAAATATTTTAAACAATTTAAAAATTAAAATATATCACTTCTAAATAAAAAATACATATACTTCCAAGGAATATAGTTTTGTGGCCAAAAATATATCAGGTGCAGTTATGTTACTATACAGACACAATCATGTTATCAAACTCCTTGTACAAACATAAAATTCATTAATATTACAATATTTAAAATACGTTCGATGAATACCTATATCGTTGTGTACGTTGCTACAAATATCAAATTATTGAGAGAGCATAACATATATATATAGTAGGAAATGCGGTCAATCAGGCTAGCACAGACGCGCTATCATCGTCACTGACAGAGTATAAGCAATTATAACACTCATAGAGTGTGATATTCACGCGGAGACGGAAATAAACAACTCCCTCGGACGCATCGGTGGAGATGGTGGCAATTCCTCTGGCCATGATGAAATCCCCGGTGCCTCCCACCACCGATATATCTCTGTATTTTGTAAGAATTGGGTCCGCTCCAGCGAATGTGATGGTGCCTCTGTACTGGTCCGTACCGTTGAGCACAAAGGTGAATCCTCGCCAGGAGCTCAAGGTGTTCTTCATGTCATAAAAGTAGAATCCCTGAGCTCTACCCACCGGAGGGGACTGGAGATTGTTGTCCAGCGTGATGGGATCGTCGAAGACCACCAGATCTCCAAAGTGGTTATTGGCAGTAAGATTGGTGAGGTTGCCACCTTGGGGAGCCGCCACAATCGCAGAGGTAGCGTTATTGGCGTTCGTGCCATTGTAAAGAATATCGTGGAAATACAAAACCTTATTCCAACAAGGCTTTGGGTGTTTGCGCCTCTTCCACGGAAATCCATCAGTCGGTTGCAACAACACAGTTGATACCACAAGCCATGCAATGAACAAGTGCAGTACAGCTCTACTACCAGCCTTCACTGACATTGCCATGATATGGATAATGCCAATCTGAATTACAGGGAGATCCGGTAATCAATACTGATTCCAAGTCTATGCGACTTGGAATGTTTTTATAGCAGTTTTTGGTGTATACCTACGCTGACCTACATCATTTTTTTGTGGGGGTTCCAAATCGGGTTGTTTCAATACTGCATCTGTGGCCATGTTCACAAGATGGTTGAGTGGTAGAAAGCCTTTTGGACCACACAAAAATATCAAAGCCGTGGCTGGCACGCATAGGAAGCTCAAGACCTAAATGGAGCTGGCGTTAGGGGTGTCATGGAAACTTTCGGAAAAACTTAACCTTAAAGAGAGACCATGGTGACCACAAGGATTTTGGAAGAAGAACTTAACTTAAAGAGAGATCATGGGAGACGGTCGCTGGAAAGCACTTTATGTAGTGGATGCCATTGTTAGGGCCACGCCTTTATCCATCACCACCTAAACAATGGGAGAAGGCTAGATTCGAAAAAGGATCTTGGGAACTCCCAATTGGGTTGGGTTAGAGGGTTTTTCAAGCTTTCCTTTGTAATTTGTAATTAGATGGATTGTAATCAGATGGATAGGTGTTTATATATCAAATTGAAAATAAACACTTATAAACCAAAAACATATAAAAAGTAACTAGTACCTTATGTATGGATAACTGGTAGTTGATATATGAATAACTCTTAGCTTAAATGCATGGATAATCAGCTTCGTGATGATTAGGTATGACTTATTTGTGACACTTAACTTGTGGCCTATCCATCTTTACTAGGCAGAAGTTAAGTGATTCCCATACTAAAGAAAACATTTTTACCGCAAGTATAAATATGCAGAGATCAATAATACACATAAATGGAGACAAAATCAAGACAATGGCAATCACACAAAAATGTCATAGAGATTTTAAGTGGTAAAACCCTCGAAAGGGAAACATCCAAGGAGATAATAGTATCGATATTCTTATTGCTCAAAGATGGAGATTACAATAGCGTTGGAGGTTTACAATCATTCCTCACATTCACTCACATAATGATATTTGCTTCTACGAGCTTACATGGAATTATAGCACTTTTTACACAATTATGAAAAACATACCAATTAATTATGCATTCTAACTTGGGTTGCCTTATCTCAATTGAACTTAGAATAATAAGATCTACAAAATCCACAGGAATTTGTTGTCACCTTATCCAACAATCTCCACCTTGACAACAATTTACGTGATACATTTCCCTTGTTTTAATAATCACCTTTCCTACAAGCCAACAGAAGCTAAGCACCACCGTAGCTTCTCTAATGTCACTTGTTTTGTGAACATGTATGCACAATTCTTTTGAGTGTTGAACCTTTTCAAGAACCACCCCACCTTCATCAATAACTTGTCTTACAAAATGGTATTTTACAAGAATATGCTTTGTTTTACTATGATAAATTGAATTTTTAGCCAAATGTATAGCACTTTGACTATCATAAAATATTTTTACATTATTTTGAAACCTTCCAAACTCACCCAACATTTAACGTTTTGACCACACTGCATCTTTGCAAGCATGTGCAACATATATGTAATCTACCTCTTTAGTGGAAAAAGCAACAATATTATGAAGTTTTGACATCCAACTAATAGGACCACCGGCAAGAGTAAATACATATCCTGAAGTGGATCTCTGGTTGTCTAAGTCACCTACAAAATCCAAATTGACATAACAACATATTTCATCACAACAAACATTAAAAGTGATACAATAATTACTTGTGCCTCCGAGATATCAAAACACCCATTTCACTGCTTCCCAATATTCTTTACTTGGATTTTCCATGAATCTACTAACAACACCAATGGCATGTGAAATATCTAGTCTAGTATAGACCATCAAATGCATCAAACTTCCTACTGCATTAGCATATGGTACACGAGATATATACTCCTTTTCTTCTTCATTTCTAGGACACAAACCCGAAGAAAGCTTAAAATGGGAATACAAAGGCATATTAACTGGTTTCCCATTACTCATAATAAATATCTAAAGTATTTTCTCCACATACTTCACTTGTGACAACCACAACTTTCCATTTTTCCCGTCTCTGTGTATTTCCGTGCCCAAGATTTGTTTTGTTGCTCCTAGATCCTTCATATCAAATGTCCTAGCCAGTTGAGCCTTCAACTTGTTGATTTCAACCATGCTCTTGCTTGCTACAAGCATATTGTCAACATATAACACCAAAATAATGAATGTCCATTTTCCAACTTTTTAAAGTAAACACAATGATCATACTCACTTTTGGCAAATTTTTGGCTCACCATGAAGGATTCAAATTTCTTGTACCATTTCTTGTGAGATTGCTTCACACCATACAATGATTTCCCGATCTTGCAAACAAACCTTCCTTTTTTATTCCGAACAAACCCTTTTGGTTGTTTCATATAAATATCCTCATCTAAATCTCCATGTAGAAATGTAGTTTTAACATCTAGCTGCTCTAACTCAAGATCAAGTAAAGAAACTAGTGCTAACACTAACAGAATAGAAACAAGCTTAACGACTGATGAAAATATTTCATGAAAATCAATACCTTCCTTCTGATAATACCCTTTTGCTACCTGCCTTGCTTTGTATTTGTCAACATTATCATTAACACCTTTATTCAATTTGTTGACCCACTTGCAACCGATAACCTTTTTGTCCTTTGAAAGTTATACTAGATCCCATGTTTTATTCTTTTCCAAGGAATCCATTTCTTCTTTCATTGTCGATCTCCATTCAACACTTCCGGATACCTCCAAAGCTTCCTGATAAAAACTAGGTTCCCCATTGTTAGAAATCAAAGTAACAGATGAAGCATAATCTTCATACCTCTTTGGAAAATTTTTGACCCATGTAGACCTTCGTAAAGTTTGTTGTGGAAATTCTTCAGTTTCCTAAAGATTTTCTGTGACCTCATCTTCTTTTGCAAAAGCTTCTTCATGAACGTCTTCATGATCCTCCTTTCTTGTTGATGACCGAGTCTCCAATTGAATTTGTGTTTTTTCATCCCGTTCCATTTCACCATCTATCACATATGATTTTATGAGTGACAATTCATAAAAAAAAAAAGCTATGTTAATGATGATATTATGGGCAGTAGGACCCCAAAATCTATATCCCTTAATTCCATCACCATATCCAACAAATATGTACCTTTTCTATTTCAGATCTAACTTAGAACGTTGATTCTTTGGAATAAGATAAAAAGCATCACAACCAAACATTTTAAGATTCGAATAATCACATGGGTGTCCCATCCATACCTCTTCTGGAATCTTATAGTTTATTGCAGCTGATGGTGATCGATTTACTAGATAGTAGGCTATAAGAACTGCTTCTCCCCACAATTCTTGTTGCAACATGGAATTACTGAGGATGCACCTTGATCTCTCTAGTCATGCATTCAACAAGACCTTTTTTTTAGGAGTATAGACCGTGGTTTTATGTCTTTTGATCCCATCTTCCTTACAATAGTTTTCAAACTCCTTAGATGTGAAATAACCTCCATTATCCATTCTTAAACACTTGATTCACCTGTTAGTGCTATTTTCAATCAAAGCTCTAAATTGCTTAAAAACATTAAATACCTCAGCCTTTCTTTTCAATAAATGGATCCAAACCTTTCTAGATTAATCATATATAAATGTAGCAAAATATGATGATCCTCCAAAATAAATAGTAGGGGTTGGTCCCCAGACATCATAATGAATGTAATCTAGGATACCTTTACTAACATGTCTTCCTGTTTTAAAATTATTTATAGCTTGTTTTCCAAACACATAGTACTTGCATAAATTAAAACTGAGGAATTTTAAGCTAGGAAGTAACTTATGATCAACAAGTACCTTCAGCTCTGATTCTTGCTCATATGACCCAAATGCTGATGCCATAAACGAGTAGGGTCACTTGCATATTTTGATGTAACCGTTGATTGAGTTATCTTAGTTCTTCCTTCTAGATTATAAAGGTTCCCAATATTGAATTATCTTAGTTCTTCCTTCTAGCTTATAAAGGTTCCCGGTCATCCTTTTAGCATTCATGACAACTAGAATTCCCTTTGACACCTTCATCACTCCACATTGAACTACAAATTTATAACCAACATCATCTAGAACTCCCATAGATATTATATTCCTTCTATGTTCAAGAACATGTCTCACATATGTTAATGTTCTTACAATCCTATCATACATTTTTATCTTGATGCTACCAATCTCAATAATTATAGAAAAAAATTCATTTCCCATAAAGACTACACCGTCATTAATTGGTTGGTAGATAGAGAACCAACTTTTGTGAAGACACATATGGTGAGAGGCACCAGAATCTAACATCCAATCATATTGATATTGTGAAACATTAGAAACAGATAATACCTCTTCAACCATACCTGAACTTTTTTCAGTTGCATTTGCTTCATTCTTGGAGTGCTCTTTGGATGCATGTCTCTTCCAGCAATCCTTCTTCAGATGGCTTTATTTATTACAGTACTATCACTTTATCTTACCATTATTATCTCTTGATTTATATTTGGATGCGTTTCTTGAATTCTTCCCTCGTTCTCTAGATCAACCTCCAGTTGGCATTGTTATAGAAGGTGAGGTTTGTAGACCGATTTTCCTCCACACCTCTTCACATAAAAAGAGTCCAACAATAATATCACAATCAAAAGATTATGTATTACTAAACCACATAGAAGTGATTAGATTATCCCAAGAATCATGCAGAGTACATAGCAAGGTAACTACCTTGTCTTCTTCATCAATTTTTACATCCAAGCTAGCTAATTGACAAATCATATCATTAAAAGTATTTAGATGATCAGGAATTTTTGTACCTTCCTCCATTCGCATTCCATATAAATTTCTCTTCAGAAAGATCATGTTCATCAAGGACCTTGTCATATACAGGATTTCCAATTTATTCTATAAACCGACGGTTGTCTCTTCTCCAACAATATAACAAAGGACTTCATCTACTAGGCATAGGTGAATGGTGCTCACGGCCCTTGATTCCATATCGTCCCAGTCCTTGTCTAAGATATCTTCGAGCTTCTTTGATTTTCCCACCAAATCTTTCTGCAGCTCTTGTTGCATAAGAAGATCTCGCATTTTGAACTTATATTCATATATTCCTATTAATTAAAAATATATATCCTAATAACGATACAAACATATGTTTATACATTGTCCATGTACTATAACAACTTGCGTATATTAGTGTTAGGTTAAAAGGAAAAAATGGTTACTATTAGTTCACAAAAAGCGTTATATATATATATATATATATATATATATATATATATATATAGTCCATGTACTAGAAAAAGACAAATATATGTTTATACATTGTCCATGTACTATAAAAACTTGTCTATATTAATGTTAGGTTGAAATGAAAAAATGGTTACTATTATTTCATAAAAAAGTGATATATATATATATATATGTGTGTGTGTGTGTGTGTGTGTGTGTGTGTGTGTGTCATTGAATGAGTTTTTAGAATTAGAAATTAATTTTAATGTGAATATGGTAGATTGCACAAATTGGTATCATTAATAGAGTTGTGTACACTTATCATTAATGACAATGTACAAAAATGATAGTATTCATTAGCATTAATAAAACCTTTAGTACAAAGGCCACATGTCAAGCTAGAAAAAAAATTTGAATTTTGAAATTTGAAATTATTATTTTGTTTAAACAATTTCACAAGTGTACAACTAGCACTCCGCACAGTTCGTGGATAGTAAACGCTGATAGAAATCATGGAGTGGAAAGCCAAAAATCTCTCTAACACCAAATCATTTCATATATATACATTAATTCCAGCAAACATGTTTTTAATATTTTGGAAGAAATTAGCAAACTGTGCTTCTATATATGGTAAAAAAAAATGATATTGATAAAAATATTACTTCAATTTCAATACATCTACTTCGTTTGCCAATATCTCCACATGGACTTCTATGACATTTAGCAGATCCTACTATACATTATTAAACAGTTATTCTTGATAAAAATATCACTTCAGTTTCAATGAAACATATGAAAATGAATATAATGTTGACGAGGTGAAATGATGAACGGTATTACCTTAAAGTGTTTGTGTCTCGATTTTATTTGATGTGTGTGAACGTGCAAATCTGCAGATTATTGTAAATCTGATTCTATTGTTAATACCTTACCTTGTTAAATACACATTTTGCTTCCAATTGAGAAATTGCATTTCTAAGCAATGGTTTTGATTCCCACATGAAGCATGCATTCATAGTGGCATAGCTTCCCTTAAGTAATCTTCTTTTCAAGTGAATTACCATTACTATGGACAATATCAACCCAAAAATTCCAGTTATCATATGCATTTTTCATTATTACTCATACAAGAGAATATTCATAAACAAATATGTAAGAATTCAACATGAATATCCAAAGCACAAGCTTCATATTCAACACAAATAATAAAACAAATCCTTCAGAAATCATTTCAATCATTAAAATCATAAATAGAAATAGTTACCTTGCTTGAATGTAAAAATTGATGAAGAAGACAAGGTAGTTACCTTGCTATGTACTCTGCATGATTCTTGGGATAATCTAATCACTTCTATGTGGTTTAGTAATACATAATCTTTTGATTGTGATATTATTGTTGGACTCTTTTTATGTGAAGAGGTGTGGAGGAAAACCGGTCTACAAACCTCACCTTCTATAACAATGCCAACTGGAGGTTGATCTAGAGAACGAGGGAAGAATTCAAGAAACGCATCCAAATATAAATCAAGAGATAATAATGGTAAGATAAAGTGATAGTACTGTAATAAATAAAGCCATCTGAAGAAGGATTGCTGGAAGAGACATGCATCCAAAGAGCACTCCAAGAATGAAGCAAATGCAACTGAAAAAAGTTCAGGTATGGTTGAAGAGGTATTATCTGTTTCTAATGTTTCACAATATCAATATGATTGGATGTTAGATTCTGGTGCCTCTCACCATATGTGTCTTCACAAAAGTTGGTTCTCTATCTACCAACCAATTAATGACGGTGTAGTCTTTATGGGAAATGAATTTTTTTCTATAATTATTGAGATTGGTAGCATCAAGATAAAAATGTATGATAGGATTGTAAGAACATTAACATATGTGAGACATGTTCTTGAACATAGAAGGAATATAATATCTATGGGAGTTCTAGATGATGTTGGTTATAAATTTGTAGTTCAATGTGGAGTGATGAAGGTGTCAAAGGGAATTCTAGTTGTCATGAATGCTAAAAGGATGACCGGGAACCTTTATAAGCTAGAAGGAAGAACTAAGATAATTCAATATTGGGAACCTTTATAATCTAGAAGGAAGAACTAAGATAACTCAATCAACGGTTACATCAAAATATGCAAGTGACCCTACTCGTTTATGGCATCAGCATTTGGGTCATATGAGCAAGAATCAGAGCTGAAGGTACTTGTTGATCATAAGTTACTTCCTAGCTTAAAATTCCTCAGTTTTAATTTATGCAAGTACTATGTGTTTGGAAAACAAGCTATAAATAATTTTAAAACAGGAAGACATGTTAGTAAAGGTATCCTAGATTACATTCATTATGATGTCTGGGGACCAACCCCTACTATTTATTTTGGAGGATCATCATATTTTGCTACATTTATATATGATTAATCTAGAAAGGTTTGGATCCATTTATTGAAAAGAAAGGCTGAGGTATTTAATGTTTTTAAGCAATTTAGAGCTTTGATTGAAAATAGCACTAACAGGTGAATCAAGTGTTTAAGAATGGATAATGGAGGTTATTTCACATCTAAGGAGTTTGAAAACTATTGTAAGGAAGATGGGATCAAAAGACATAAAACCACGGTCTATACTCCTAAAAAAAAGGTCTTGTTGAATGCATGACTAGAGAGATCAAGGTGCATCCTCAGTAATTCCATGTTGCAACAAGAATTGTGGGGAGAAGCAGTTCTTATAGCCTACTATCTAGTAAATCGATCACCATCAGCTGCAATAAACTATAAGATTCCAGAAGAGGTATGGATGGGACACCCATGTGATTATTCGAATCTTAAAATGTTTGGTTGTGATGCTTTTTATCTTATTCCAAAGAATCAACGTTCTAAGTTAGATCTGAAATAGAAAAGGTACATATTTGTTGGATATGGTGATGGAATTAAGGGATATAGATTTTGGGGTCCTACTGCCCATAATATCATCATTAACATAGCTTTTTTTTTTATGAATTGTCACTCATAAAATCATATGTGATAGATGGTGAAATGGAACGGGATGAAAAAACACAAATTCAATTGGAGACTCGGTCATCAACAAGAAAGGAGGATCATGAAGACGTTCATGAAGAAGCTTTTGCAAAAGAAGATGAGGTCACAGAAAATCTTTAGGAAACTGAAGAATTTCCACAACAAACTTTACGAAGGTCTACATGGGTCAAAAATTTTCCAAAGAGGTATGAAGATTATGCTTCATCTGTTACTTTGATTTCTAACAATGGGGAACCTAGTTTTTATCAGGAAGCTTTGGAGGTATCCGGAAGTGTTGAATGGAGATCGACAATGAAAGAAGAAATGGATTCCTTGGAAAAGAATAAAACATGGGATCTAGTATAACTTTCAAAGGACAAAAAGGTTATCGGTTGCAAGTGGGTCAACAAATTGAATAAAGGTGTTAATGATAATGTTGACAAATACAAAGCAAGGCAGGTAGCAAAAGGGTATTATCAGAAGGAAGGTATTGATTTTCATGAAATATTTTCATCAGTCGTTAAGCTTGTTTCTATTCTGTTAGTGTTAGCACTAGTTTCTTTACTTGATCTTGAGTTAGAGCAGCTAGATGTTAAAACTACATTTCTACATGGAGATTTAGATGAGGATATTTATATGAAACAACCAAAAGGGTTTGTTCGGAATAAAAAAGGAAGGTTTGTTTGCAAGATCGGGAAATCATTGTATGGTGTGAAGCAATCTCACAAGAAATGGTACAAGAAATTTGAATCCTTCATGGTGAGCCAAAAATTTGCCAAAAGTGAGTATGATCATTGTGTTTACTTTAAAAAGTTGGAAAATGGACATTCATTATTTTGGTGTTATATGTTGACAATATGCTTGTAGCAAGCAAGAGCATGGTTGAAATCAACAAGTTGAAGGCTCAACTGGCTAGGACATTTGATATGAAGGATCTAGGAGCAACAAAACAAATCTTGGGCACGGAAATACACAGAGACGGGAAAAATGGAAAGTTGTGGTTGTCACAAGTGAAGTATGTGGAGAAAATATTTTAGATATTTATTATGAGTAATGGGAAACCAGTTAATATGCCTTTGTATTCCCATTTTAAGCTTTCTTCGGGTTTGTGTCCTAGAAATGAAGAAGAAAAGGAGTATATATCTCGTGTACCATATGCTAATGCAGTAGGAAGTTTGATGCATTTGATGGTCTATACTAGACTAGATAGTTACCTTGCATAAATATACATCTAATTTGTCTAGCATTTACCTTTATAGTGTTGATAGATTCAGATTTCAACATGAAAATCTCATGGTTTGGAAGTACAAGTTTGATTCTACATTCTGGTCATTGAAACAATAGTAATTCTGATTCACGATACCGAAGATCACATCTTAAGTCTCAAGATTCATCGTAGTTAATTTTTGTTGTTAGATTCTATCTCTAAATAAAAATTGTAGAAGTATATTATATTCTGAGAAGTATTGTGAGAAGACCTATTCCATTTATTCGAAACTATTGTTCATCGATCCGGTGTGGAAGTTGAATAGTTAGTTTTTATTTTAGTTTACTTAGTGTGTGAACGATTTTCATATTCACTTCGATTCTATTAAAAAGAGAAAATACAAAAAGCACAAGTTCGGTCTGCTAAGGATTATCATAGTTTGATTTCCCTCATATTTATAGAATTTTATACTTGATTCGTTTTTTCATGGTTTCCTGAGTGCTGCAAGCTCAACTTATTTTCTGTGTGCATTTAACTCTGTTTTTCGAGCAGTCTAGGGTTCAGTCTGCATAAATATTTCATATTTCTTATCAGTATTTCTTGGTCATCACAAAGCTTTTATATTTAATTACAGAACATTTGTTTTTCTTTTAAATATTTTGAGCAGTGTAGTTTTATTCATATTTCCTATCATAGTTCTGCCCTTTTTATCCAATAGCTTTAGTCGTGTGTGCATATATTCCTTTGCATACATTTAAAAATTAAATAAAACTCTCGTATTTGCATGTTTGAATTAGTTCATACAAATGATCATAGTTTGATTTCATAAGAGCATTTAAAATAGATCCTCACAGTTTTTCTCATACTAATTCTCAAGTTTAATTTCAAAATAGCTTTCTTTTAATTTCATTGAAATAGTTAGGTTGCACTTGGATAGAAAATATTTTCAATCTGTGTGTTATAAAATTCTATAAATGCTTCATAGCTCTGTTTGGTTTTCCAAGATTGCTTAGTCATAGAGTTAGTTTGAAGTAGATTATAGTTGTCGAGTACATTTGGATTTGAACCATTGATTGGAGTTTACGTTAGTTTGGTATGCTTGGGTTTCATTCTTTAAAAGAAAATATAAAAATACTTTATCTTCCTAAGAATTTACCTTTTTGCATCTAGACTAGCTAAGGCCATTTGGATGAAGTTTATCTTAAAATATGCAAGTGATACTGAGAAATAAATTGAGTTTTACTCTCATTAAACATTAATTTTCCTTTTAATATAGTTAGGTTTCATATCTTCTGCATTTGATAGATCACATGATTTGAGAAAGTGTGTTCCACTTCTTAGCATTTCATATATGTTGTGCAGTAAAACTACTTATGATAGGGAATTCAATAGATCATCAACGTACATGTGATTTAGTTACAGCAATAGGAAAGCACATAGGTACAACAAGCAATCATTCTTTTAATGAAAAAATTAAGATATAAAAGTTGAAATTAAATACATGAATGACTGGCATTTGATCCAAGCTTTCAAACTTTAGACTCCTGCTTCACTGCTCTAGAGATATCACCTGCAACAAAACACATACCTTTCTCAAAGCTTATGACCCAAATAAGAATGAATTCTTTATAAGAAAATCATATCTTAAAAACATGAAATATTCAAAGACATACATTCATAACATGGAAAAATATTTATGGGAAATGATATTTCTGTATTTTTAGCATTAAAGGAAATCAACCAAACCTGTACTGCAATTGGCACCGTTGAAACCTGGCCCTGGGTTCCTGCTCCTCTTCCTTTAGTATAATTTTCTCGAACATTTATTTAGCAAAATTTGGTCCTTTCTTCTCAAGGCCTTCCCCTTGTATTTATAGCAAGGCTGGGAGGATAGAATCAAAAGGAAATTTGTTAGGGAGGTTGTGGTAGTCAGGATAACTACCATAACTAATCTCTAATATTCTTTTAATTTTTTTTCATGTGAGTTAGAGATACCTGCGGGTATGGGTCTTGAAAACTAGCGAGTGAGTCACGAGTGTAGTTCCCAACAACACGTGAATGCAAATTTTTAGGGGTTGCCCGCGGGTTGTCAATATAGAATATTGCGGGTGACCCACGAGTTTGCTGATATGAAAGCCGTGATTATATCTCAAAACAAGTCACAAATAAGGTTAAGTTAAGGAGACATGTTGTAAAGTGTAGGCCAAAGCATCTATGATCAAATAGGCTCTTCAATCCATAAGGTCATTTTGGGTGACCAACAAGGAAATGTAGTCACGGACGGAGAAGTGCCATTTTGACTGTTAACAATAACATCATTTTATTTTTCTTGTACTAGGTTTTCATAATGCATCTTTAAGTTAATATGTTTCTAGTTAGTTCACCTTACATTAGATTAGATTGATTGCACTCATAGTGTTTACTGCACATTGTGTTACAACTTGAATTTTACTAACTCTGGTCGATATGTAAAGTGATTAAGGTTAACTAATTAAACTACATTAATTTATCTTGACAATGGTTACCCTTGTGACTATGATTTTTAGAGCCATGAACATTATCATGGATTAGAAACTCATATTATCCAGGTGGACAAGAAAGTGCACAATAAACCATGCTGCTATTTTAGTGTATATTAGGGATCACCTATCACAACTGAAGGCCATGTGGAGAGTCTAGATAGAAATTGTACTTATAATATATAAGGTCATAACACATATGAATGAAAACAAACATTATTCCAAATTTATGTTCCCAAACTCACATGATATTGCTCTTGAGGATAGTGATCCAATTATGTAGCAGAGACTACTCTTCTCCAAATTTACCACAAACGAGTTTGATAGCAGGTGGAGATGCAGACCGGGTTTAGGTGAGGAAAATACCCAAAACACTCATGCCTCCTCCATGGTTCTACTTCAATAGTCCCCAAATAGATATCAAGGGGGGAAATAGGGCCTATGTTGACTTCCTTTAGTTCACATGAGGACACCGCTAGAGTTCAATCTCATATCATTTAATCATTATCTACACATCATAAATGGAAGTAGCCTTATCTTTTCTTATTATGTTGCATGCATCAACCAAGTTTTCAAATTTTCTCTCATTACCTTGGGGTAAAGAAAAGACCCAAATTCATGGTCAATCATGTCTCTGTGACTTACCCCACTGGCTAACTAACGCAAGGTGCCTCATCGCAACAAGGTTCTTTCTTAACATTACACATGACACGACCACTATGTTCACACAACCAGGTGTAAAACAGGATGCCAGAAGTGCCTTATATTACTTCTACCAATCGGTTACAATGCTGAATAACTGTAAACACAAATAACTAACTATCTATGGCCTCATCCATTACAATACAGAAGTAACTGTGGTGTGCTCTCTCTATTTGTCGACCTCTTCCTCTCCTGGTTCACTGCTGAACTTTGAGCTATGGATCGATCTCCTCTCGGATTTGCTTAACTCTCCCCAAAATGCCAAGTCCCTCAACTGATCCAAACTTCCTCATCTTCTACTCTGCTGCTATTGTTCCCGAGACCACTGCGATCCCTGAGACATGCATCCTCCTGTCAACCGATCCTTCCATGATCCTGCATACCTACAACTGTCAACGCCTGACTGTGCTGCACAACCTCTACCTATGACGAAATCTGTCATGTCTTCACCCACCTGCAATAACTGCCATTAACTTCCTCAGCAACCCCGAACTGTTTCCAGGTATGCTCCTTGACTTCTACGCTTCCTCTAACAGGCTACATTAAACCATCACGTCGACCATACTGTCCTCCTTCAGCTTCGAATCACCTATCAGCTTCACTCTACACTTAGGATTCGCCATTTCACCCTTTCCTCCTCGCTTGGCTTATGCCCAAACTGTCGATGTTGCAGTTCGACAACATGTCGACCTTCCTACGACTCTGCGGCAACTTGTCACCTATTGATTGTCATCTGTCGACATTGACATGTCGAATCTCGACCTCTTCACTCCTGTCGACTGCTTTGATAGCTTCATGAACCAGCGGTCGTCGGCACTCCCTCTGGTCAGCTTCCTCATGTCGATTAACTTCGATTGATCTTCCTAGGCTTCGATTCTCGTACATCAGACTCCCTAGCTGAAAAAGAACTCGACTGCTCCATTAGTCTCCTGAACTCTTCTTGTTAGAACAGTAACCACACTTAGTACCATAATCCATAAATTTTTTAATTGCCCATGTGCTTAATTAAACCATGTTTTGGATTAAGTGACTATAGTTGGTCAAAAACCCACTTTGAGAGTGTTCACACCCACTTCCAAGCAAACCAGTTCACCCAGCCTCCAGTTTTGTCCACAAGTGCGCTCTCATTTATTGCTGGTGCGCCCTCTCTTTTTGTTTTTGGGAATTTTAGTTGACCAAGGGCGCTAGGGTGGATTTTTGCCCATTTTTGGTTAGATTTGGAGCATTTAATGCTCCCTTGGGCCCCCAAACCTCCTCTACTTGCTCACCCACGCCTTCCTTGAGCTCATTAATGACCCAGCATGCTTCAGCCACCTCCACACCAGAATTCGTGGCTGTTTGGGGTGATTGGGATTGAGTTGGACCCACCTAGGGGGGATTGAGGCCAATTTGGCATTGATGACTTGTACACTCAGCTTGAGCCACCTAATGCTCTCGATTTTCTCATGGATGTAATAAAAACCTGTTACTAACATTTTCACATGTTAGACAGTCAGTTAATCAAAGATTTGAGCATACATTGTGTGTAAATTTATCATCTTTTTCAAGTTTTTCCACTGTTTTTGCAAATTAATTCGATTTTGTGAGGTTCTCCATAGCTCCTCGATCTTCTATGATCAAAATACTCACATGGTATCAGAGCCATCATGGAGTTAGTGAGTCGCAGGTCAATATTGAGCATTGAACTGCATTCTAGAGAGGATTTCCAGACAAAAATTGAGTGTTTTTTGCAGGTGTTTCAGTAGTTTTCTCACCATTAACGCAACAGTCATGGAAGCAAACCAAATGTTGCTCACACCCTTCAATTTTTTCGATTGGAAGGCTGAGATGGTTATCAAGCTGAGATCTAAGGGTCTCTATAAAGTAACCATGGGCACAGAAGTGGAGCCAAATTCTGCTGTGGAGAAAGCAAAGTACTACAATCGACTTGATGAAGCTTATGGATTGCTATGCCTGAGCATTTCAAGGGAACTCTTGTTTCATACAGACAGTTTGACAACTCCCAATGAAGTATGGGTGAAGCTAGAATCACTCTTTGGGAAAACTGATGAACTGAGAGGCCACCAGCTTGAAAACGAGCTCATTAGCTTGAGCCCAGCGCATTTTGAAACCATCCAGGAGTTCTTCACAAAATTCAAGTCACTGGTGCTTCAACTGCAACAATGTGGAATTGTTAAGAAGGAGGAACAACTGATTCTGTCCATCCTTTCGAAGCTAGGCCCAGAGTTTTCAGTATTTGTTAGCACATTTCACTCAGCCAAAATGACCCTTCGAAATTGGCAAATGCCATCACTAGCTACCTTCATGGAGTGTCTCACTCAGGAGCAGGATAAACTAGTTCAGATGGGCACCATAAAATCAAAGGACCAAGCATTGGTAATGGGTGTTTCAAGTGCCAACAAAGGCAAGCAGAAAGCCAAGAATTCGAAGCAGCAAGAGAAGAGGAAGTCTGACAAGACCAAGTCTGCAGATGGGGGTTCGAATCTGTCAAAGGAGAAGGACAAGAAGGGAAAGGAAAAGACCAAATGAACCTATTGTCATAGGGGATGGCATCCAGAGAGCTCATGTATGAAGAAAACCATTGACTCAATGGCGCAGCTACTGGAGAAGAACAACATCCCAGTCCCTGAGGGCGCAAGGAAGAAGGAGAGCACCTCAAACCCTGGCAATAAGGAGAAGTGTCATGCTTTGGTAGCAGGTACTTCGAATCCCTCATCCTTTATCATTGATTCAGGAGCTTCCAGACATATGGTTTCTTCCAGAGAGCTCTTCTCCTCTATGCATTCGAATGGTGGCCCAACAGTTCGAATGGGAGATGATTCAGAAATCCAGACCAAGGGGATTGGTAGGATTGACATGGAGCATGGCTATTTCAGTGATGTGCTCTATGTACCTTCATTGGCTGCAAATTTGCTATCAGTCTATCAAATGACCCATACAGGAGAAGCCAAGAGAGTGACTTTCACTCCAGATTTGGTAGAAATCTCTTCAAATCAAGTTGTGGCTGTAGGGTATACAGATCATGATGAGAGAATGTACAAATTCTCAAATTTTATTCCAAATTCTAGTGACCATGCTCTTGTCTCTCATGCCAACGAGACCTCCAAGTTGTGGCATGAAAGATTTGGCCACATGAACTACAAATATCTCCAGCAATTGCACAAGGACGAGATGGTGGAAGGGCTTCCAGAAATCAGATCATCAAATGGTGCATGCATTGGGTGTGTAGTTGGAAAGCATCCTGAGCACAGCTATGAGAAGGGAATGGCAAGGAGAGCCACTCAACCACTTGGATTGGTACATTCAGACCTCATTGGTCCTCTTCCCACTCCATCATATGGTGGATCAAGGTATGTACTTACATTCATAGATGACTACTCTCGATTCTGCTGGGTTTACTTCCTTAAATTGAAGTCAGAAGTGTTTGAGAAATTGAAGATTTGGAAAGCCCTAGTGGAGAACCATAGTGGTCATAAGATAAAGATCCTTAGGACTGATAATGGAAAGGAATATGTGAATAACAACAATCAGCACCTTTGTGAGGAATGTGGCATCCAAATGCAACATTCAATCCCCTACACACCTCAGCAAAATGGTGTGGCAGAGAGGAAAAATAGATCTCTCAAGGAGATGGCTACTTGCATGATTGAAGCTAGGGATCTAAGCCCTAAGCTATGGGCTGAAGCCATCAATTGTTCTGCTCATATTCAGAACAGAGCCTTTCACAAATCAGTCAAAGGAAAAACCCCCTATGAGGCATGGTTTGGCCAAAAACCAAATGTGTCAAATTTCAGGATTTTTGGGTCTAGAGCATGGGCTCGAATTCCATCAGAAAAAAGGAAGGCTTTGGAGCCACAGAGCAGGGAATGTATCATGGTTGGATATGGTGAGGACACAAATGGCTACAAGCTCTTTGACACATCCACACTTAAAACTTTCATTGAGAGAAGTGTGCAATTCGAAGAAGAACCAACTCCAGATTTTGAGCTTGCACCGGGGGAAAGCTCCTCTCCTCCACACCTTAATGAGATTAGTGATGATTCCACCTCTGATTTTTCTGATATTGCTGAAGATGACATGGCTGAAGATGAAATTTCTGTACATGAGTCACCATCAATGCCCAAGTGGGCTGAAAAAATCATAGAAGTTGCAGGTGAATTGGCAGGCAATCCCCAAGAGCCTAGGAAGACTAGATCTCAAACAATCAATGCTTCCTTTGCAAATGAAAGTGAACTTGCTGATCACTGTTATATGATGATTGGATCTGATCCAACATCATATCAGGAAGCTCATCATGATCCAAGGTGGAGAGCAGCAATGCAAGAAGAATTCCAGTCTCTCCAAGAGAACAAAACATGGGATTTGGTGCCTCTTCCTCCCAAGAGGAAACTTGTGCAATGTAAGTGGATTTTTCGAACCAAACCTGTTGCTGATGGTTCTGATATGAAGTATAAGGCTAGGTTAGTGGCTAAGGGCTACTCACAAATCCATGGTGTGGATTATACAGAGACCTTTGCACCGGTTGCAAAGATGGACTCAATTAGACTAGCTCTAGCCATGGCAGCTAGTAAAGGTTGGGAAGTTCACCACATGGATGTCAAAAGTGCATTATTGCATGGTGAGCTACAGGAAGAGATATATATGCAGCAGCCTGAAGGATTCCAAGAGGATCCCACACTTGTATGCAGGTTGAAGAAGTCACTCTATGGACTCAAGCAAGCCCCCAGGGCTTGGTATGCCAAAATGGATGCTTTTTTGCTCTCAATTGGTTTCTGTCGATGCAAGTCTGATCCAAATGTTTATTTGCAGCATTGTGATGGTAATTTGCAGGTCATTGTACTGCATGTTGATGATCTCTTAATTACAGGGAGCTGCACCAAACAAATTGGCTCAATTAAAGCTTCTTTGCACAGTGAATTTGCCATGAGTGACCTAGGATTGCTAAGGCAATTTTTGGGTTTGGAAATTGAGCAATCTGAGAGAGGTATATTGCTGAGTCAACCTAAGTATGCTTCAGACCTGTTATTCAAGTTTAAAATGGCTGAATGTAAGGCAGCCAAGTGCCCATTCCTTTCAGGCATAAAACTAGGTGAATTTGAAGACTCTCCATTGGTGGATTGCACACTCTACAGGCAGCTAGTTGGAAGTTTGCTGTACCTTACACATACAAGACCTGATTTGTCTTATGTTGTAAGTGCTGTAGCAAGGTATATGCAGCAACCACATGAGATCCATTGGAAGGCAGCCAAAAGGATCCTTCATTATGTCCAAGGAACAAAGAACTTCGGGGTACACTATGCAGCTGGTTCTTCACTTCAACTAGCTGGATTTTCTGATTCCGATTGGGCGGGAGATCCCATCGATAGAAAGTCCACTTCAGGTTTTGTGTTTATGTTTGCTGAAGGTCCTATTTGCTGGTCAAGCAAGAAACAACACACAATTTCTCTTTCATCAGCAGAGGCCGAGTACAGGGCAGCAGTGAACGCAGCCACACAGTGTGTTTGGTTGCAAGGCATTCTTCGGGAGTTTGGTGTTGCTATTGATTCTCCAACCAATATTTGGGTGGACAATCAAAGTGCCATCAAGATATCTACTGATCCAGTACAGAGGCAAAGAACAAAGCACATTGAGATCCACATGCATTACATTCGGGGCTTGGTGCATGACAGGGTGATTTCACTGCAGTATTGCCCATCCACCGAGCAAACTGCTGATATTTTCACCAAGTGCTTTACTGAGAAGACCTTCACTCACTTGAGAACTTTGCTTGGAGTGAGTGATGGATGGTGATTGCTGCAATTTAAATTGCAGTTTCAGCCCCATGTCCATTTTTGAGGGAAGTTTTTATCCCATGAGGTTTTACTTCTTTTCCTCGGTTCATATGGACAAATAAAATTTCTGTTTGTATTGAGGTGACTTGAGCCTTTGTTGCCAAGGCCTCCCACTTATCTTTCATGAGATGTACAAAGTTATGGTTAAGGGGGGGTGTTAGAACAGTAACCACACTTAGTACCATAATCCATAAATTTTTTAATTGCCCATGTGCTTAATTAAACCATGTTTTGGATTAAGTGACTATAGTTGGTCAAAAACCCACTTTGAGAGTGTTCACACCCACTTCCAAGCAAACCAGTTCACCCAACCTCCAGTTTTGTCCACAAGTGCGCCCTCATTTATTGCTGGTGCGCCCTCTCTCCTTGTTTTTGGGAATTTTAGTTGACCAAGGGCGCTAGGGTGGATTTTTGCCCATTTTTGGTTAGATTTGGAGCATTTAATGCTCCCTTGGGCCCCCAAACCTCCTCTACTTGCTCACCCACGCCTGCCTTGAGCTCATTAATGACCCATCATGCTTCAGCCACCTCCACACCAGAATTCGTGGCTGTTTGGGGTGATTGGGATTGAGTTGGACCCACCTAGGGGGGATTGAGGCCAATTTGGCATTGATGACTTGTACACTCAGCTTGAGCCACCTAATGCTCTTGATTTTCTCATGGATGTAATAAAAACCTGTTACTAACATTTTCACATGTTAGACAGTCAGTTAATCAAAGATTTGAGCATACGTTGTGTGTAAATTTATCATCTTTTTCAAGTTTTTCCACTGTTTTTGCAAATTAATTCGATTTTGTGAGGTTCTCCATAGCTCCTCGATCTTCTGTGATCAAAATACTCACACTTCTTCGGAAATACATGTTGCCTCCTGCAACTCATCATCCTTCCATTGCACAAAGTATTCCTTCCTTTGCGAACTACGCATACGCTCGACTTCGCGTTCCTCTATTACTTCTGCGATCTCCTCCTTATGTTGATTTGGAATCTTCTCCGTCCAGTCGATGTTTGACACTTCTGCACTTCCACTTCTTGAACCTTCTTCAAACTTGTACATATCTGAGACACTGAACGTTGGTGAAATGCTCAAGTCATTCAGAAGCTCTAACACATAAGCGTTGTCTGAAATCTTCCTCAAAATCTTACATGGTCCAATCTTCTTTAGCTTCAGCTTGTTATATGTTCCTGCCGGAAATATCTCCTTCCATAAATGAGCATAGACCAAGTCTCCCTTGCTGAACGACTGTAGTCTCTTCTTCTTGTCGGCTCTCAACTTGTATGTCGCGTTGCTCGTTTCTATGCACTTTCGCACATCTTCATGAACTTCTTTCATGTGCTCTGCGAATGATTCCGCATCCGCGCTCTTCCTAGTTTCTGTTAGCAACTCGACCAAATCCACCACTCTATTTGGACTTCTTCCCTGAACAATTTGGAATGGGCTCAAACCTGTCAACCGATTCACATAATTGTTGTATGCAAACTCTGCTTGTGCCAACACGTCCTCCCACTACTTGGGTCCGTCGGCCTTCAAACATCTCAGAAGGTTTCCCAAAATTCTGTTCAGCACCTCGGTCTGTCCGTCTGTCTGCGGATGATATGCCGAGCTAAACTGCAACCTCGTGTCCAATTTCTTCCATATGGTTCTCCAGAAATTACCCATAAACTTGGTATCTCTGTCCGATGTGATACTCTTTGGCAACCCATACAATCTGACTACTTGGTTGAAGAATAGTACAGCAATGCTTATGGCGTCACTTGTCTTCCGACACGAAATAAAGTGTGCCATTTTTGAAAATATGTCATCTACAACAAATATTGAGTTGCTTCTTTGCTGTGTCTTCGGCAATCCTAGCACAAAATCCATGCTTAGATGCTCCCATGGGGTATTCGGTACTGGGAACAGTGTATACAACCCCGTGTTTTGACTTCTTCCTTTTTCCAATTGACAAACTCTACAATGTCGCACCCAATTTCCGACATCTGTCACCATCCCTGGCCAATAATACTTTTCTTCGACCAATGCCCTGGTTTTGTCGATGCCAAAATGACCCACTATTCCGCCGCTATGAAACTCTCGGATTAGGTTCTCTCGCACTGATCCTATGGGAATACATAACTGTCATCCCTTGAATAGATATCCCTCTTGGATGAAATAATACAAGTATGGAGTCCTGTCGACACTCCATGGTTCGCGACAAGCTTCCCATGCTTTCACAAAATCTCTATTGGTCACACACTCTGTCTTCACCGACTCTATTCTTGTTGCCTGAACTGTCGCTATGTTCAGCAATGCAACTCTTCTACTCAGCATGTTGGCAACCTTGTTCATCTTGCCCGACCTGTGTCGCAACATGAACATATATCCCTATAGGAATTTGACCCATTTAATGTGCCTTTTGATTCAAATTCGACTGAGTATTTAGATACCTCAGCGCTTGATGATCTGTGTACAACAAAAATTCCTTGGGCAACAAATAATGCCTCCACTTCTTCAATGCTTGGACAATAGCATAGAATTCCTAGTCATATACCGAATACTCCTACTTCGCGTCATCCAAATTTTCATTGAAGAATGTAATTGGTCGGCCCTCCTGGCTCAACATTGTCCCAATTGCGATTCCACTTGCATCACAATCGACCTGGAAAACTTTGTTGAAATCTGGGAGCGCTAACACTGGGCTCTCAGTGACCTTTTCCTTCAATTTGTCGAAAGGTTGCTGGGCTACTTCCGTCCACTTGAACTCTCCTTTGCGCATGCACTCTGTCAATGGTGTGCAAATCCAATTGAATCCCCAAATGAAATTCCTATATAAAGTGGCAAGTCCATGGAAACTCCTTACTCTAGTCACGCTTATTAGTTCAGGCCAATCCAATATCGCCTTCACCTTTTATGGGTCCATCACCAACCCTTTACCTGAGATTACAAATCCCAAGTATACTAGTTCTTCCTTCATGAAGAAACACTTTTGCAGGTTCACCATCAACTTCTCATCCTGCAACTTTTGCAATACCTATCGAATGTGCCCCAATTGTTCTGCCTTGGTTCGACTGAAAATCAAAATGTCGTCTAAAAAGACTACGACAAACTTTCCCAAGAATGGTTTCAGTACTTCATTCATCAATTGCATAAACGTATTGGGTGCATTAGTCAATCCAAACGACATGACTAACCACTCATATAGCCCTTCCTCTGTCTTGAATGTTGTCTTCCATTAGTCTCCTTCTTTAACCCGAATCTGGTGATAACTGCTCTTCAGGTCTATCTTCGTGAAGTACTTCGCTCCACTCAAACAATCCATCAAGTCGTCCATTCTCAGCAATGGAAACCGATACTTGATCATGATTTTTTTGATAGCTCTGTAGTCTGTACACATCCTCCATTCTCCACCTTTCTTTGGTGCTAATACTGCGGGTACTGCGCACGGACTCAGACTCTCTCTGATCAACCCTCTGTCCAACAACTCCTGGACCTGTCGATTTAGTTCTTGACCTTCTGTCGGACTCATCCCATGCGGTGCCTTGTTTGGTATACTCGAACCTGGAATCAAGTCAATTTGATGGGATATGCTCCTTGTCGGCGACAATCCCGTCGGTGTCTCATTGACCACTATGTTGTGAAACTCCCTGAGCATCTTTCCGACTTTGACAGGATCTTTCTCCTCCATTGTCGTGCTCTTGACACATGGTCCCTTCAGAATGATCGCATAACATCCTGATTGCTTTTCCTCCTCTGCAAGGAATTATTTCGCTGATCACATCAGCACGCGGTTCTCCCAAAAGTTGCTCTCGCCCTGCTTACTGTCAGTTTGCTCCTCCAGTTTCAGCTTAAGAGTCCTCTTCATGCCATTTTTCTACATAGTGACTGT
The DNA here is from genome assembly GCA_027924585.1 of Larix kaempferi. NCBI lineage: Eukaryota > Viridiplantae > Streptophyta > Pinopsida > Pinales > Pinaceae > Larix > Larix kaempferi. Next base: position 7,485,318 of record BSBM01000150.1, read on the forward strand.
GTTGGCTCGACCATCTTAGATCATTTTTCGATCATATTACCATAGTCTTCCTAACAACAAATGGCATGCGTCCATTTGGATTATGTCACACAGTACGCTGTCCTCTAACTTCCCAACCTTGAAGTTAATCAGGAACTGTCTGGTCAGCTTCACATGGTGTCCTTTCTGCAACCATGAGATCTTGTAAGGGTATGGATGTTCTCGATCACCTCTGTCGACACAAGATTCTCAGTGCTTCCTCCATCAACTATGGTCTTGCAATGCCATTCGCCAATTCGTACCTTTGTTCGAAAGATATCCTTCAGCTGTGGCGGCTCTTGCTCGTCGTATCTATCGTCCAGAACCAGTCTCTTGCTAGCTATCATGTCCCGACTTTTCTTCTTACCATCTCCATTGTTGTCGGATGTCGATTCTTCCCTCTCGTCGACTTTCTCATCTCTTCGACGTTTGGGTTTTGACTCCTATGTAGCATGTAGGTTCTCTGGGAATTCATATGCCTTGTGTCCCGCTCCTCGACACTTGTAACATATTATGGCTGGTCTATTAGCTCATTTTCTATTGGATGGACCACTTTGACCATTCGCACCACGAACGCGGTTCTCACGACCATCGCGCTGGTTCTCTTACGCTTTCTCCCTTGTCGATGTCCCTTCTGCATGTCGACTATCTTTGACAGTTTCCTTCCTGTAACCGCTACCTTGGCCTTTCGCAGAAACAATCCTCGCACCTAGACCAATCGTCCTACCTCTGGTCGCTACGTATTTTTTTTACAGTTTCTCTTCTTCCTTCAGAGCTAAGTGGTAGGCTTCGCCCACTGCCTTGAATATTGACATGCTCAATTCATCTTGAATGGCATATTTCAAGTCGTTCACATACCTAGCGACAACTTCTTCTCCTTTGTCGGCTGGGCTGACCTTATCAACAATCTGTAGAACTCTTCCGTGTACTCCTTCACGGTCATCTCCTTTTGTTGAAAGTTCTGTAACTTCTTGAACAAGGAAATCACATAGTCGTTCAGCAAGAACTTCCCTTTCAACTTGGCAACCATCCTATCCCAAGACTTGATTTTATCCTTTCCCTTCTTGACTCTGTACATTGTCCTAGCCCAATGAGGCATGACTGTTCAACCTCAGACATGCAGTCTTATCCCACTTAGGATCCTTGATCTACTCCATGTCGAAGTATTTCTCCATCTCTCTGAACCAGTCGATCAAGTCTTCTGGATCCAGACTTCCTGAGTAGGTACAAACATCTATCTTTTCCCGACCTCTCATATCCATCAGAAGCTTGATGAGTTTTTCTTCTGGTTCGTCTTTCGTTGCTTCCCATGGTTCCACCTCTTCGAATTCCTCGTCGCTGTGGTCTAACGCATTAGCAATACAACCACGCCTTTGGATTTCTTTGATCGCTGCCACTTCATTTTTCAAAGTTCGCATTGTTCTGATGCACTCATCAAACATCTCATGATAAACTGTGATTGCTGCACCACGCGCTCTTCGTCCTCATACATTAACGCCTCTGTGAGCCATTTTCAACCTCTGCTGAAACTCTCACTCATCCAATCGCAATCGGACTTCAATAAGTCGTGTACAATGGAGTGCTCGGGGATAACGCAATACTCATTATGAAAAGTCGACATTTCGAACCTTAATCACAGTTCATCATCAGGACAATGAGTCAAGGTGAGGATAGCGAAAACATAGCATAAATATTCATTGATGTTTGTTTGTTTTGAGAGAGCTGAGACCCAGGAAGTGTCGGCCAAAAACCCTAACCTAGATGTAGTTTTTTTAATTATTTATTAAATTATAAAATTAATTAAATGAAATAATTATTATAATATAATTGATAAATTTAGTTTATTCATAATGTTTCAAAATTTTTAATATTAATAATATAATTTTTAGTTTATTAAATATAAGATTTTTATTAGAACATTGTAAATTTAAATTTTTTTATTTTAATATAATATAATTGATAAATTTAGTTTATTCATAATGTTTCAATTTTTTTTTTTTTTTGTAAAATCAAATAATATTATTATATTAAGATTAATAATATAATTTTTTTTTAGTTTATTAAATATAAGATTTTTAATTAGAACATTGTAAATTTAAATTTTTTTATTTTAGTGTTATTAGTTGAATATAATTTATATAATTTATAAATTTAGACAATTAATTAGTAAAAAATTTTAATTGCTTACTTGGTTTGAATATTTGAATATAATTAATTAATTTATAAATTTAGACAGTTAATTAATAAATTTAATAATTTACTTAGTTGAATACAAATTTATCTTTAGAAGCAAAAGATTACTATAATTAATTATTAGTTAATTATTTAAAGTTAACAATGGTTGATTTTAATTTAACTAAGTTGAATCAATTGATAATAACTTCTAAGTGTCAATTTGTTATAACCTTATTAATATCTAGGTCTTTGACTTACTAATTTTAATTTTAAGAGATTATGAGTCATACCGAAATATTAAGCGACCTAATTCTTCTTGATGAGGGGGAGCCAGGTATTGCTAATTTCAAGGCCACCGTCTCTATTTAGGTTATTAGGATGCTTGGCTATCTCTATGGATTCTCTAATTTTGCGTTTAAAGTAATGGTTTTCTCTTGCGAGAATTTCAGTGTTTTCAAGACAAATGTGGTGTTTAGTATTGATGGAGTGTTCAACTAATGTAGAGGTGCGGGTTCTCTCATGACGGATGTCTGCTTCATGTTCTTTAATTCTAACTTGGAAGGAGCGTCCCGTCTCTCCAATGTAGCAATCTCCACAGGAACAAGAGGCCTTATAAACTCCTTGGTGTTGGAGTTGGTCTATGGGATCTTTGACAGACCTAATTTTGCTTCTTATGGTCATGGTTGGTTTAAATGAGGTTGAAATATTCTTTTTCTTTAAGACTCTTTTAATTTTGTCCGTGACTCCTTCGATGTAAGGGAGGTAGTCTTTCAAAGTGTCTGGTCAATTATGGGGTCTAGATGTGTTTTCTGCCTTGACTATAGCCCTCCTAATGTCTTTCTTCTTATAACCAATGTTTTGAAAGGATTTGGAAAGGTGGTCTTTTTCTTGTTCAACGTGTTCATTGTCGGATATTCTTATAGCCCTAATTGCTAAAGTGTTGAGTGCACCTAGTTTTTGAGAAGGGGGATGGTGTGAACTTGCATGTAGATAACTTTCTATATGGGTTTTCTTCCTGTAGACTTGATGTCCAAGAGTCCCGTCATCCTTTCTGGAAATGAGGACATCACGAAATGGAATCCTACCATTGTTTTCCAACTCCATTGTAAATTTAATCTCACTAGATTGGTTGTTAAGATGTTCAAGGAATTTGTTAAGTTCCTCCATTCCATGGGGCCATCTGACATTTGTGTCATCAACAAATCTTTTCCATCTAATTGGTTTTAAATGATATGAGTTAAGGGCCTTCCTCTCAAAATTTTCCATAAAGAGGTTTGCGACTATGGGGGAAAGAGGGGATCCCATGGCTACACCACTAGTTTGTTCATAAAAGTTTCCTCTAAAACTAAATAAGGTTGACCTATGGTAGAATTCTGCTAACCTAGCTGTCTGAGGATCTATAATGTCATTAATGATTTGGATTGCTTCATCAAGGGGGATTTTTGTGAAAAGTTGGACAACATCAAAGTTGATAAGGAATTCATTTTTATCTAACTTTTCTTCTTTTATGATCTGAACAAAGTCATTGGAGTCTTTTATGTAGGAGTCCATATTCCCAACAAGAGGGCTTAAGAGCTTTGCTACAGGCTTAGCAAGCTCATAATTGGGTGAGCCAATTGTATTGACAATTGGTCGTAAGGGGACCCCGTATTTGTGTATCTTAGGTAAGCGATAGATTCTTGGGGTAATTTCCCTAACCGGGTAGAGTCTCTTTTTGGTTCTGTCGTCTAGGCTTGATTGGTTGATGGCCTTCTTTACTTCTCTTATTATTTTTAAGATGGGGTTCTTGTTTAGTTTTTTATAACTGCCACTGGAATTGAGATGTTCCAACATCTTGTCTTCATAATCCTGTTTATTCATTAATATCGTTGCTCCTCCTTTGTCAGCTTTAAGGATAATAAGATTTTCATTATTCCTCAGATTATTAAGTGCCATTAATTCATTCTTGTCTATGTTGGTTAGGGGTGGTTTGGACTTCTTTAGGATATCCACGCACTCTTGTCTGATTAATTCCTTGTTTGTTTCATCTAAATTTTTGATGCCGTCTTCGATTGCACAGATAATCTCTTCTTTGGGAACTGATCTTGGGGCTATGTTGAAGCCCATTCCTTTTTGCAATACGTTAAACTCAACCTTGGTCAGCGTATGGTTTGATAAATTCACCACTTTTTTGTTTTCAGTTTCGTTTATGGTGTCTGCGTTATTGCTAGGGTTTACTTCTGCATTATTGTGAACAGCGTGGCTGTCTAATGTGATTCTATTAGAAGTCTCTGCGTTTGTGTGGATAACTGTGTGATTATCAATTATGTGGTTGGCTAGGTGGTTCTCAGCTGATGGTTTTTGTCTTAGGAGCTTTCCAAACTTCTTAATCTGCTTATCCTTGATGATGACTCCTTTCCTCTCAGCTTTAAGCATCGTGCAGGCATCCACGAGGGCCCAGAGGTCAGGGTGTATGACATTGGAGAGTTTCAGATGAAGTTTTAGCGTTTGCTTGGAGAGCCTGTGCAAATCATAACGGGTCCTCTTAATTTCATTCTGTATTAATGTTAAGCTAAGGTTGCAGAATGCTCTTTCATTATGTTGATTTCAGAGAGGGTGTTTGATGACAACGAACCTGGGAATGATGGTGTTCTCTCTACAATTTTTAAGAAATGCCAGATCTACTATCCTCTTGCTGATCTTGATCTTCATTCTTTCCAGTAGATGGATCTCGTCACGCGTAGCCTGCCCATACAGGTGAGTGATTTCATCTCGAAGATTCCTACATTGAGGGTTTAGTGAAGTGCTCGGGGATAACGTAGTACTCATTATGAAAAGTCGATGTTTCGAACCTTAATCACAGTTCATCATCAGGACAATGAGTCAAGGTGAGGATAGCGAAAACATAGCATAAATATTCATTGATGTTTGTTTGTTTTGAGAGAGTTGAGACCCCGGAAGTGTTGGCCAAAAATCCTAACCTAGATGTAGTTTGTTTAATTATTTATTAAATTATAAAATTAATTAAATGAAATAATTATTATAATATAATTGATAAACTTAGTTTATTCATAATGTTTCAAAATTTTTAATATTAATATATTAAGATTAATAATATAATTTTTAGTTTATTAAATATAAGATTTTTATTAGAATATTGGAAATTTAAAATTTTTTATACCCAATTATACCCAACCTCAGTTGGAGATGTTTAACACACTTGGAGGCTCAATATTACTGACATTATCCTGCATGCAAGATTTTATTCCCGCTTAATCCAACCGGACTCACTTCCGGTCTCTGATACCAACTAATGCAAGCTTCCTCGTCGCAACAAGGTTCTTGCTTAACATTACACATGACACGACCACTATGTTCACACAACCAGGTGTAAAACAGGATGCCATAAGTGGCTTATATTACTTCTACCAATCGGTTACAATGCAGAATAATTGTAAACACAAATAACTAACTATCTCTCGGTCTCAGCCATTACAATACATAAGTAACTGTGGTGTGCTCTCTCTATGTGTCGACCTCACCCTCTCCTAGTTCGCTGCTGAACTCTGAGCTATAGCTCGATCTCCTCTCGGCTCTGCTTGACTCTCCCCAAAATTCCAAGTCCCTCAACTGATCCAAACTTCCTCATCTTCTACTCTGTTGTTGTTGTTCCCGAGACCACTGCGATCCCTGAGACACGCATTCTCCTGTCAGTCAATCCTTCCATGATCTTGCAGACCTACAACTGTCAGTTCCCAACCGTGCTGCATAGCCTCTACCTATGACAACATTTTTCATGTATTCACCCACCTACAATAACTTTCATTAACTTCCTCACCAACCCCGAACTGTTTCCAAGTACGCTCCTTGAATTCTATGCTTCTTCTGATAGGCTACAGTAAACCATCACGTCGGCCATACTATCTATGCTCCGTCAGCTTCGACTCACCTTCCGGCTTCACTCTACACTTAGGCTTCACCATTTCTCCCCTTTCTCCTCGCTTGGTTTATGCCCAAACTGTCAATGTCGCGATTCAACAACATGTCGACCTTCCGACGACTCTGCGGCAACTTATCACCTATCGACTGTTGTCTGTCGACATTGACATGTCGACTCTTGACCTCTTCACTCCTATCGACTTCTTTAACAACTTTTTCTCGACTTATTGACTATGACAAGTAAATCTGCTTCACGAACCAATGGTCATTGGCACTCCCTCTGGTCGGCTTCCTCATGTCGATTAACTTCGATTGATCTGCTTAGGATCCGATGCTCCTGCATCACTAACACATTAAAATGTCTGGACACCATAGGATATATTAAGAGGGAAAGAAGTTTCCAAATATCTTGCATCCTTTCCAACCAGAGAGAATCATTCTGTCGATTCACAGGAAAGCTATTTGATCATTTACATCAAACATGAAGAAATGTAAGGATGAATTTGAGATACAAATATCTAGTATCTTGCACCCTCCACTACCTTCCCAAAATGATTGTAGAAGAAGAAAATTTTGATTTATAAAACAAAAGTTATGTAAAGGTTTTCAAGAAGATAAAGTTGTGTAAAGAGTCAAATATTTTAAAAAAATTTCAAATTCTAAAAATAAAGATCCATGTGTAGCATATTGTATCAACTCAGGTGCCACTAGGCACACTTATTATAAAAATAATATGAACCACTACTTATGGTAATGGTGAAATGGAGGAGAAAATGTTGTACTTAGAGATGTCAAAGTATATATAGTGCAAAGACAAAGAGAGTGCCCATGAAGATGCCCATTGTTAAAATTAAAGAGATATTGTGTTCCATATGTTCCAAGTGTTGATAAGAACCTTCTCTCTATCGACCATATTGTAAAATAACACTTCAATGAGAAAAGAAGTACCACATAAAGGATAAAAATAGTGGATTTGGAAGGCATTTGAAAATAATGGATTATACTGTAAGAACATAATACCCATCTAGACATTAGACATAGAGCATTCTTTTGTTTAATCTAGTTTTTAAACCATGTTGTTGACCACCTCATGCAAAGTACTCATCATCCTAATTATTTGGGACTTTGGTTTTGTCATTATTTCCTCATTATCCATGCATGCACCCTCTTGCATGATTTTAGGCTCATATGCTACCTCTTCCCCGATTTTAGCCACCTACCATCTGAGTTACAATCAGTTAACTTGGGCGCCCTCCCTGATTTCATGCATTCTGGGATGATTTGAGTACCGATGACCACTGACAATCAACTAATGCACCCTCCATCACCAATTAAATCTTGCATGTACCCTCATGCATCATTTTGGTCCACCTACCATTAGTTACACTTGGTTAACTGATCCCATTCAAGAGTTACAACTGACAATCATGTCTAGTGATGGAATCTATGCTAATTAATCCTACCACATGTATGGATTCCAACTGACTCTTAAGGCTCACAAATTTATCTATTGAATATGTATTATAAATGTATACACAATTCTGAATAATAGAAGCATGGAAAGTATTCCAATTAAGTTCCAATATTCTTGTGTCTTTCCACATTATTTCTTCTCTATTTTCCTACAGATCTGTGTAAAACTTGTGTTGTTGTTTTTGTTGCTAGAGATCCACCTATGAAATAATTTTCACATGGTATCAGAGAGTTCCAACTATCTAGTTCATCTCAGTTACTTCCATTGATGCACCTAAACCAATGGAGGTTCCACACAAATCCTGGGGCTATTGCCTTGAATCCATTAGAGCAATCCTTTGGAGTCTACCTACTCGTTATGCACTCCCAAATGTGCTTAGTGTCGAAGTAGAGATTGAGTGTGCTGATATAAAATTTTCTTCTAGAGTGTTTTTAGAGTGTTTTTTGCATATTATTATCTCACTAGAAGTGCATTAACAAAGCATGGATCATATTTAATCTGTGATCCTGACTCCATTCAATTATTTTGAATGGAAGGAAAAAATGGAGGTCCTACTTTGAAGTAAGGGTCTCTACAGAGTCACCATGGCGCTAGAAAATGAACCAAATGCTGTTGTTGAGAAAGATAGGTGGTTTAACAGATTGGATGAAGATTATGGTTTTCTTTGTCTCGGCATCTCCCAAGATGTTCTATTTCATCTTGATGGTTTAACAACCCCAAATAATGTGTGGACCAAGCTTGAGTCCCTATTTGGAAATCTATATGAGCTAAGAGGCCATATATTGGAGAATGAGTTGATCTCATTGAGTCCAAGCAATTTCGACACTATGCAAGATTTCATCTCAAAGTTCAAATCAATAGTGCTTCAGATAAAGAAATGTGGGATTGAGAAGAACGAAGAGCATCTCATTCTTTCTATCCTCTCAAAAATGGGTCCCGAGTACTCAGTATTTGTCTCAACATTCTATGCAACTAAGTAAGCAGTTCCGAATTGGAAAATGCCATCCTTAAGCATATTCATAGAGTCTCTCACCAAAGAGAAAGACAAGTTGGTTCATATGGGAGATTTGAAATTATCCAAGGACCATGCGCTTTCATCTTATGGATCCAATAATGCCAAAGGAAAGAAAAAATTGAAAGGGAAGAAGTTGTTAGATGTTGAGGGTTCCAATTCAACCAACAAAGGTTCCAATTCTAAGAAGAAGAACTGAGAAAGGTGGATCCAAATGTTCTTATTGCAACAAAGTTTTCCATTATGAGAAATATTGTATGAATAATAAATTGGACATCATGACTCAATTTCTCGAAAGGGATAACATTGATGTTCTTGATCTCACAAGAAAGAAAGAACCAGAAAAGGCTGTTGCTCACCAAGAACACCGTCTCAGTGCTACTCACCAAGGTAATCATTTTTATGCTTTGAGTGCTCGAGTAAAACCACCTTTTTATGCTTGTTATATTTTCTATTTAGATGCACATTCTAATATATCAAAATAAAAAATCTCCATCCCTTCCTTGGAAGAATCTCTAATGAGTTTACCAGTGTTGGTTGTGGAGCCAGATCTTCTAGTGTCATAGATGATATTGTCTTTGCTGTGCACCCATTCTGCATTTTTAAGGGTTCAAGGAAACGCCCCGAAAAAGGGGGTTTGGGGGCGGAGCTCTCGCAAATGGGGGTTCGGGGGCAACGCCCCCAAGAAATTTTTTTTGGGGTTGTTTTCGCCAGTTGTTTTGCGGGCCCATGGTTTTGGGTAACCCGTGGTATTTTCCCATTATATTTCCCCTATAAAAGAAAGACTTTGTAATACGGCTAGGGAACGATGTATTAGGTTTTATGCATTGTAAAGATCTCTAAGATTAGGAGAGAGACTGTGAGACAGTGAAGAGGAAGTGCAGCGGCTGTGCTGCAAGTTGTATCCCTTCACCTTACTGGACAATAATAATAATAAGGACTGGCAAATTCAGTGTGGACGTAGCCCAAGTTGGGTGAACCACGATATATCTGTGTCTCTCTTGTAATATGTATGTGTGATTATATTTGCATTTTTGTTTATTGTTATTGCTCTGCGATCCTGTTTTTCTAACAATTGGTATCAGAGCCAAAGGTCTATTTGGCAAATAAACCCGTAGGAATCTAGGGTTTCTGGTTCGAGTGGGAGCAATGGCAGAAGAAGGAAAGTTTAAGGTCGATAAGTTTAATGGCCAAAACTTCTAGTTATGAAAGATGCAAATGGAGGACTATCTGTACCAGAAGGATCTATTCCTGCCGTTGGGAGGAAGAGCAAAGCAGCCAGCGGATATGAAGGACGAAGAATGGGAGGTTCTTGACAGAAAGGCTCTGGGAACAATACGGCTGAGCCTGGCTTCGTCGGTGGCTTTCAATATCTCAAAATAAACAACAATGGAGGGTTTGATGAGCGCATTGGGTAAGCTGTATGAAAAACCCTCAGCCTCCAACAAGGTATTTCTAATGAAGCGTTTATTTAATATGAAGATGTTTGAAGGTGGATCTGTTACTTATCATTTAAATGAGTTTAATACGGTTACAAATCAACTAAGTTCTGTAAGTGTGAACTTTGATGATGAGTTTAGGGCTCTTCTAATCTTGTGTTCATTGCCAGAAAGCTGGAATAGCTTGGTCATGGCTGTAAGTAACTCTGTCTCTAGTTCAAAGACCTTGAAATTTGATGATGTTATTGGTGTTATTCTTAGCGAGGAAATGTGAATAAAAAACACAGGTGAGATATCAGGTAATGCGTTGACCATGGAGAGCAGGGGAAGACAAAAGGAGAGAGGAAAGAGCCAAGGTAATCGCAACAACTCTAAAAAGGGCAGATCCAAGTCCAGACTGGGAAAGATAGATTGCTGAAACTGTGGAAAGAAAGGACATCTGAAGAAAGACTGCAGATCTCTAAAGAAGAAAGGAGATGCACACAAGGAAACTACCCAGGAAGAAAATGTAGTGGGTGATGTGTTACAAGATGCTTTGGTTCTTGCATTAGATAATACTAGTGATTATTGGGTAGTAGATTCAGGGGCTTCATGTCATGCTACACCCCATAGGAAATACTTTCATGATTATGTTCCATGCGATTTTGGACATGTTTTATTGGGTGATGATGAGCCATGTAAAATTGTTGGAATGGGTAAGGTATGGATAAAAGTTAAGAATGGAACTGACTGGCTGTTAAAAGATGTTAGGCATATTCTTGCTATGAAAAGAAATCTGATCTCAACAGGGAAGTTGGGAGATGGCGGCTGTCTATCTACATTTGGAGAAAAGTGGTGGAAGATCACTAAAGGATCAATGGTGATAGCAAAAGGAGATAGAGTAGGTACGTTGTATTTATGTCCTCATAATACTGACCATTCTATCTCTTTAGCTTCCACAGGAATAGATACAACATTGTGGCATCATAGGCTTGGCCACATGAGTGAGAAGGGGATGCAGATTCTCCACTCAAGGAAGTTGCTGCCAGATTTGAAGCATGTAAGTTTGGAATTCTTTGAGAACTGTGTTTATGGAAAACAGAAGAGAGTCAGATTTCTCAGGGCTGGGAAACAGAAGAAGAATGAAAAGTTAGAGCTAGTGCATACAGATGTATGGGGACCGGCTCAGGTACAATATCTTGGTGGCTCTCATTGTTATGTTACATTTATTGATGATGCAACTAGGAAAACTTGGGTTTATTGCATAAATCAGAAATCTGATGTGTTTGTGTGAAGAACCTACAATAATTAATTAATGCAAATACACGAGATATTAGAAATAATAGAACTTAGAATCACTTTTATATTGATCACGGGCTACTTCGAGGGGGAAACCTCCTTTGAGCAAGCTCAATACAATTAACTTCACGGTGCCTTCAATGACCTCAACATACACTTATATACTAAGTCTATGCCCAATACTATGAGTCAAAACCATGGGACATATAATACTACGGGACGACTTACAAAGCATATGCATCCAATACTATGGGCTAATATAAACTATGGATCAACAAATACTACGGGATGACTTACAAAGCATATGTGTCCAACAACAATATACTAACATAGTAAAGAGAAGGGTTGACACGGGTTCCTAACATCCCCTCTCCCTTAGAAAAAGCTTTTTCATCAAAGCTTTGGTTGGAGAAATTGCTGCAGAATCTGAAGAAGTGGTTCCCCGGTAGCATCCTCGGGTTGCATTTCAGGCCACTGACGCCTTTGGAGTGTCAGGGAGGATTGCTTGGAAGGTTGTAGCCGAAGAAGAACCCCATCAGCTGCGTGGAAAATGCGCTCAGAACAGTGTTGATCGGCTTGTTGTTTCAGGCGAATTCTGGCCATGTGAATATTGTCCTGCAGAATGAGAATAATCTGATCGCGGTTTCGAAGAACCGAGTCAATTTCCTGAACTGGGGAGCTACTAAGGCTGTATGAAAGAAGAACTGGCGGTGTCTGTCCATAGACTGCTTCAGATGGTGTCCTTTGACATGTGGTATTGTACCACCAGAGCGCTACTAGGAGATCCATAGAAATAGTTGGCCAAAGCTGTGTAAGGATGGGAAAGGGTTTGAGCAATCCCAAAAGGAGTGTCATTTCACCCTTGTTGACCTAGAAAGTATCATAGTCAGCCACCATCTGTTGAATTGTCATTTTCAGTCCCTGCCAAAAGAAGTTACATTGTTCCCAGTTATACATTTTGAAGAACCCAGAGTGCCCTGCTGATGAAGAAGCATGGAGTTCATAGAAGAGATAGCCCTGTTGAACATATTGCAACCAAGTTGGAACAAGCAGAGAAAGAGCTGTAAGAGAAACTGGGTCATCAATTGTGCGAGAAGGAGCATCTACCACCATATTGTCCTTACCCTTCTTGTAAGTGATCACATAGGGATAACCCATTTCAGGTGTGTTGGGGAGGAGACCCATTGTTCCAGAAAATTTTCCAGACTCTGGAGATCAGTCTTGATGCAGAAATAATTCCCTAATAGGTATGGCTGCCACTTCTGTACTGCATGCAAAATAGCCATCAGTTTCTGCTGAGAGGTATATGCGACTAAATTCTTATCGAAAAGGTGAAGGCAGAAAGCTCATTGGTTCAGCAAAGACACCTGCATATCTATCTAAGGAAGTAGTGGAGACCGTTGATGGGTGCATCTGAAGGGAATGGAGTTGAGCGATGATACCATGTGAATTCTTCTTAAGGATTTTTTCCAGGCGATGTGAACTGATGATGCAAAGAGACCCTAGTTGTAAGCCCATTAATTTGTGTTGTGCCCCATTTACTGAAAACTGCATCCAAAGTTCCGAAAAATCCCATAAGATGGGGCCAAGTGTGCATAACCATTGAACGCCCAAAACCACATCACATCTTCCTAAGGACAAGGAAAACATGTCAGAGCGTAGGTTAAAATATTCCATAGAGATACGCACATTGTGACACTTCCCCTTGCAAGGTAAGGTGCCCCCATTGGCAACCATGACTTCAAAGTTGGAGCAAGGATGGACAAAACAATCAGCCTGTTTGGAAATCCAAGGCTCAATGAAGTTATGAGTGCTACCAGAATCAATGAGTATGCTAAGAGGGAGCTTCTTGGAGTATCCCCTGACTCGTATTGTTTGTGGGGTGGTGACGCCGGTTACAGCATGGAGAGAGAGCTCGGGTGGGTTGTCCTGAGATGGGGTGTCAACAAGCGGGTGTTGAATGTCGACCTGATCATCTACTGTATCTAGAGCTTCTTCATCAAGTTCTAAGGCAGGCGGAGAATCCACATCCAAGAGATAGAGCTTTTGTTGAACACATCTATGTCCCCGAGTGAGTTTCTCATCACAATTATAACAAAGCCCTTTTTCTCGGCGTGCCTGGATCTCTATTTCAGACAAATGCTTGATAGGAGTTGGTTACGGGGCAGGCGTGATGGGAGGTCGTTGGGAACCCATATTTCTGAAGGGAACAAAGGTGGGTTTGGAGCGTTGTTGAGCTGCGATCTTGTCCTCTTCCAACTTAGCCAACCCTAGGACTTCCATCATTGTGTTGGGACAGAACATTTTGACCTCTGAGCGGATTTCATCCTTGAGACCACTGATAAAACAACTCCTGTAGAATTCATCAGACAATCCTTTTGTGTGATTGGCTAGTTTCTCAAATTCTGTCTGATACTCTCTCACTGTGCCAATTTGGTGAAGTTTAGTGAGTGCTCCTGTGAAGTCATTAAAAGCACTAGGACCAAATCGTGGCAAAAGGAGTTGGCAAAAATCTTTCCAATTTGGCTCGAGATGAGCTTTGATGTACCAACGGTACCATTGAAGGGATTCTTGTTCCAAATGAAAGGATGCAAGTGGAACTTTCTGGACATCAAAAGTATTATGCAGACTGAAATATTGTTCTTCTCAGTATATCCATCCAGTCCGATCAGTAACATTGAAGCGAGGAAAATCAAACTTCGGCCCACGAAAATTGCTGGAAGAAGAGAACCTAGTGGCTGTAAAAGATTCTGGTTGTCGATTATTGTTCATGGCTGAATGCTGAAGATGGAGGCTGAGAAATTTCTCATCCAGATCTTGGAGTTTGGTTTGGATGGCTGCAAGTGCTTCGTCCATGGTTTTTGCTCCTGCGCAAGTGACAACCATAACAAGGAATTTTTTTTTTTTATTGTGTGGGGGGGGATTGGATAGAAAAACACAAACACAAGCTTATTTAGTAAGGGAAAATTTGGATTTGGGAAAAACTCGGAGGGGTAATTGGGGTTTGACTAGGTTTTCAACACTTTCTAAGGGACAGGGAAGCAAAAAATGGGGATTTCAGAAGCGGGAACTCTATGGTAAAATTTGAAGGCAATCGGGTGAAAATTGAAGAAGTTATGGCAAACCCTAAAAATAGACAAATGTGGGATTTCTGGTCTTGGGAAGTGGAATTTGGGATAGGGTCCAGGGATGTCAATGAAGTTTCAGGGAAAACAGAGTTGAAACAAGGGAGATATGGCCGAAAAGCAGAATTTTATACTCCCTCTTTATTTTATTTTATTTTATTTTTTCAGAAATGGATCGGCAACAGCGGCGCGAGAGGGATCCGCAACAGATGGATCTGCAATGGCGTGGAAGGGATCGAAAAGGGATGGATCTAAAACGACGACTGGTTCTGGAATGACTTTCAGAATAGACTGAAATGGCTGGATCTAGAGAGGAAGTGATCGGCAACAGTTCAACTGAAAATAGATATGGACCCCAGGTATGTACAGCTTCCTAATAGTTCAGGTGTTTCACTCGGCCACCAATGCTGTCTGACGGCTTGCATATTGGGGCAGTACCCCTCACTCCACGGCTCAGGTAAAATTGATAACCGCTTTGCCACAAATGACAGCTCTTAGTTTACCTCACGGGTGGGAACTAGTCAATCAAGTAGGGGTCGTTGCCCTTTTCGCTGGTAGGTCCTCTCAATGGGACAACGACTTTGGGGTTCATGTGGTACTCCTCACAATGAGTTTTAGGGCTTATTCCCAAGTACTTCCAACAGTTAAGCGGATAGGGATTATTCCCAAATCCGAAGCTGCAACAGATGCGAAAAAAAAATTGGCAGAAATTCCACCCAACGAGCCCAAGAAAGTGCTCTGATACCAGATGTGAAGAACCTGCAATAATTAATTAATGCAAATACACGAGATATCAGAAATAATAGAACTTAGAATCACTTTTATATTGATCACTGGCCACTTCAAGGGGGCAACCTCCTTTGAGCAAGCTCAATACAATTAACTTCACGGTGCCTTCAATGACCTCAACATACACTTATATACTAAGTCTATGCCCAATACTATGATTCAAAACCATGGGACATATAATAATACGGGACGACTTATAAAGAATATGCTTCCAATACTATGGGTCAATACTATGGACTAATATAAACTATGGATCAACAAATACTACGGGACGACTTACAAAGCATATGCGTCCAACAACAATATACTAACATAGTAAGGACAAGGGTTGACACGAGTTACTAACAGTTTGCTACTTTTAAGAAGTGGAAAGCTTTGGTTGAGAATGAGACAGGGAAAATTTTG
The DNA here is from genome assembly GCA_027924585.1 of Larix kaempferi. NCBI lineage: Eukaryota > Viridiplantae > Streptophyta > Pinopsida > Pinales > Pinaceae > Larix > Larix kaempferi. The sequence goes on from BSBM01000150.1 coordinate 7,500,951, forward strand.
AAGTGTCTTAGATCTGATAATGGAGGTGAGTACTGCGGCAAGGAGTTTGATAGTTACTGTTCATACCATGGGATTCGTAGAGAGAAGACAGTCCCAGGAACACCACAAGAAAATGGTGTGTCAGAAAGGATGAACAGAACGATCATGGAGCATGCAAGGTGTATGAGACTGGATGCAAGGTTTCCCTTATAGTTTTGGGTGGATGCTATAAATACTGTTGTTTATTTAATAAAGAGAGGACCTTCAAGTGCTTTGGATGGTGGTATTCCAGAGGAGGCATGGATAGATAAAAATGTATACTACTCATTTCTGAGAATGTTTGGTTGTGAAGCATTTGTCCATATTGATAAAGAAAATAGAACAAAACTTGAAGCTAAATCCAAGAAATGTACCTTTATTGGATATGGGGTTGATGAATTTGGTTATCGCTTATGGGATTATGAAAATAACAAAATTATCAGGAGTAGAGATGTGATATTCAATGAAAAGGTCATGTATAAAGATCAGTTGCAGGGAAAGAAACAGGAAAATGAAACCATAGAGTACACAGTACTTGATGAAATTCAAGAAAATGAAGTTCCAAAGGTGCCAGAAAATCAAGAACAATAGCAAGTACCTGAAACTCCTGCAACTACAATAAGATCTACCAGGTTAAGTAGACTCCCTGAACGATACTCTCCTTCAATGTATTATTTGTTGATGACTGATGCTAGTGAACCAGAATGTTATGAAGAAGCAATGCAGGTGGAAACTAGAAAGAAGTGGGAGCAAGGCATGAATGAGGAGATGGACTCATTAGTAGGAAACCAGACTTGGGATCTGGTTCAGTTTCCTGCTAGTAAAAGAGCATTGCAGAACAAATGGATTTACAGGTTGAAGGAAGAAGAAGGAGGTAAGAAGCGGTACAAGGCCAAACTTGTTGTAAAGGGGTTTGCACAGAAGAAAGGTATTTATTTTGATGAAATATTTGCTCCTATTGTTAAGATGACTTCAATTAGGACTATCTTAAGTCTAGTGGCGGTAGAAGATTTGCATCTTGAACAGTTAGATGTAAAAACAACATTTCTCCATGGGGATTTGGAGGAAGAGATATATATGCAGCAGCCACAAGGGTATGAGGTCAAAGGTAAGGAGAACTTGGTATGTAGGTTGAAAAAGAGTTTTTATGGCTTGAAGCAAGCTCCAAGGAAGTGGTATTTAAAATTTGAGAGGTTAATGACAAAACAAGGTTATAGTAGATGTCATTCTGACCACTGTGTTTATTTCAAGAAGCTAGACAATGAAAGATATATTATCTTGTTATTGTATGTGGATGACATGCTTGTTGTAGGGTCTAACATGCAATATATAAATGTACTCAAAAGGAAGCTAGCTAATTCATTTGCGATGAAGGATTTGGGTGCTGCAAAGCAAATCCTTGGTATGAGAATAACAAGAGATAGGAAAAATCGCAAATTGACATTACCTCAGGGTGAGTACATACAAAAGGTGTTGGAGAGGTTAGGAATGCAAAATTCAAAACTAGTAAGTACACCTTTGGCTAGCCATTTCAGTTTAAGTAAAGAAATGTGTCCCAAGACACAGGAAGAGACTAATTACATGTCCAAGATTCCCTATCAATCAGTAGTTGGCAGCTTGATGTATGCTATGGTGTGCACAAGACCAAATATTGCACATGCAGTGGGAGTTGTGAGCAGATATATGAATAATCCAGGAAAAGAACATTGGAAGGCAGTACAGTGGATTCTCATGTATTTGAGAGGTACTACCACTCAGGAATTATGTTTTGGAGGTTCAGACACTGTTCTACAGGGATATGTTGATGCAGATATGGCAGGTGACAAGGATAGCAGGAGGAGCACCACAGGGTATGTGTTTACTATAGGTGGAACAACAACAAGATGGATTTCGAAACTGTAGAAGGTTGCTGCACTTTCAACAACAAAAGCAGAGTATGTTGCTATTACAGAGGCTAGTAAAGAGATGATTTGGTTGTAGAGGTTTATGGAGGAAGTGGGTAAGAAGACCAAGGATAGCAGGTTGTATAGTGACAGCCAGAGTGCCATTCATCTTGCAAAGAACTCAGCATTCCATTCCAGGACTAAACATATACAGCTCAAGTACCATTTCATATGTTTTGTTCTGGAAGATGAACTGTTGAATATGGAAAAGATACATACTAGCCAGAATCCTGCAGACATGTTCACAAAGGTAGTGATCAGAGAGAAACTGATTTCTTGCTCAGTTTCAGTTGGTCTTCTAGCATGAAGGTTAAGAGGAGAAATTTTCCAAGTCCAAGTTCAGCAAGTGCAGCAGCGGTGGAGTTGCTGTGATCAGTCTCCAAGTGGGAGATTGTTGGTTGTGGAGCTAGATCTTCCTATCTCATAGATGATATTGTCTTAGCCATGCACCCCGGAGGATTGTACACCCATTCTGCATTTTTTGGGGTTGTTTTCACTAGCTGTTTTGCAGGCTGATGGTTTTGGGTAACCAGTGGTATTTTCCCATTGTATTTCCCCTATAAAAGAAAGACTTTGTAATACGACTAGGGCAAGATGTATTAGGTTTTATGCATTGTAAAGATATCTAAGATCAAGAGAGAGACTATGAAACAGTGAAGAGGAAGTGCAACGGCTGTGCTACAGGTTGTATCCCTTCACCTTGCTGGACGGTAATAATAATAAGGACTGGAAAATTCAGTGTAGACATAGCCCAAGTTGGGTGAACCACGATATATATGTGTCTCTCTTGCAATGTGTATGTGTGATTATATTTGCATTTATGTTTATTGTTATTACTTTACGATCTTGTTTTTCTAACAACCAGAACCATCTCTCAATCCTAGTGTTTCTTCACATATTTATGACTTGCCTTCCGAAATCTCTTTCCAAGTCCATTCGAATCATTCCTATCAGATATTTGAATATGATTCAAAATTTGATAAGCAGGTTGTATGGCCCACACATTCATCCTTCCCATCATCATTTTCAGAAAAGACTCCTCAACCCCATAGTGCGTCAGTTGACAAAGCCATGGTTTTCGAAACCATGTCACTTGTTTCAATTGCATTCCAGTATTTCATATATTTCAGTGGTTGTGCTGCCATCACATTGGTTCTATTTGAACTAATATTCCACATGTTTGGACCTGATCTAACCTTTTTTTGTTAGAATTTCAAGGTTACATAGTCTAAAGACCCCGCGGGTTCACTTAATAATCAATATACTTCTGCTGCACAATATTTTCTTTCTATGATCTTACTCACTCATGGAGACACTTCACAATTGATGTTTGATGCTCCATATGGTTCCTATTTTTCTTTTTTAGAGTCTCATAATCTCCATTGTGAATTTAGGAAGGTGATCAATCAGTTTGACAAGAAGATACATGGCTACAATGTCCATTAAATGCAGCTGCACATGTTACTGATCTTGATGAGTTCATTGCTGCATTTCGGATAGGAGAGTGCGTAGATCTCTCATCCATATTTGATTATGTTTTCAGATATTATTATGTATTTTTTCACATCAAGAAGTATTCATTTGATGCTCCTCCATCAGTAGAAGCTAAGTTCAAAGGGGAGCTACACTTGTTTTTTGTATACAGTACACTGAAAATTTGTGCATGATCAAGGCATATACAACATCTTCACCAATTCTCTCACCAAGAAACACTATATTCATCTCATTCAAGTGAATAAGAATACATTGTGAATACCTTTTTCTATATTTCATGTCCTTTTTTGAGGGGAGGTTTTGTTCCCACTGGGTTTTCTTTCTTTCCTCAGATAATAAGGACAAATGATTTTTTTTGTAAAGGTTGACCTTTGGTATTTGTTACCAGGTCCCTAATTTTTATTTTCCTCACACAATTTAGGATTAAGGAGGGGTTTTAGAACATAATACCCATATATACATTAGACATAAAGAATTATTTTACTTTCTCTAGTGTTTAAACCACGTTGTTGACCACCTAGTCAAAGTCCTTATCATATTGATTATCTAGGACTTTGGTTTTGTCATTATTTCAGCATTATCCATTCATGCACCCTCTTGCATGATTTTAGGCTCATATGTTCCCTCTTCTCCGATTTTAGCCACCTACAATCAATTACAATCAGTTAACTAGGGAACTCTCCTTGATTTCATGCATTCTAGTCTAATTTGAGCACCGATGACCATTGACAATCAACTAATGCACCCTCCATCACTAGTTAACTTCTGCATGCGCCCTCATCCACCATTTTGGTCCACCTACCATCAGTTACACTCAGTTAACTGATCCCATTCAAGAGTTACAACTGGAAATCATGTTTAGTGATGGAATCTATGCCAATTAAGCCCGCCATATGTATAGATTCCAATTGCCTCTTAAGGTTTACGAATTTATCTATCGAATATGTATTATAAATGTATACACAATGTTAAATAATAGAAGCATGGGAAGTATTACAATTGAGTTCCAATCTTCTTATGTATTTTCACATTATTTCTTCTCTATTTTCCTGTAGATCTATGTAAAACTTGTGAGGTTAGTTTTGCTACTGGAGATCCACCTATGAAAGAATTTTCACACATACAAGTTTAACATCTACAAGATAAATACATGCTACAACAAATCTAGAGAAGACATTTTATAGCAACATATTTACATCATATCCAACAAACTTGGCCCTACTTGGACTTAGAAATGTGGAATCTTCATTTCAAAGAAAATACCTTGTTCATGTGATGCGTGTCTACAATTGATTTATCCACTTGTAAATTCAAATAGATATCCTCCTTAAAAATCAAAGTTCAATTTTTAGGAACTACTAGAGTTCCCATTTAAAGTCTTGGTAAGTGTCCCTTTTGCTACCTTCCTTTATCATGTGACTTATTATAAAGGTAAAATTCTAGTGCAATAGAAATATTGATGGAAAAACCTGAAACAACATTTATCCATCAGATATACAAGAACAAATATGTATTAATGGCTCCCAAATCCATTAATGCAATACCTCAATCACATTATGGAGATGATTGAAAAAAGAATATGATTACAAAGCAACATAAGAAGTGAAAACAAAGAGAACCCTTAGTACACCTTTGCATATTCTAAATTTGAATCAACTCAAGCAATCAACATGTAAATGGGAAATATATTACTATACAACATAATAATTGATATGAAGGATTACCCCTTACCTATTCCAAATTAAAAAAGCATGTCTTAAATCCTAAGCTCTTGGATGGGGAGAAAACACCAAAAGTCACCAAAAAACAATCTTTATGGCTATTAGGCACACTACAAACGCTTTATAGAGTGTTGCAACTATAGAGTATTGATCAAAAAAATTTATTAGCTGCCATCATGTGGGAGGATTTCAAGTTTTTGCCACCATAATGGTGATAATTTTGTATATGATGCATCTGGTGAGATTGATAGATCCTTTATGAATTCTGAAGTAATATCCAACATTGATGGCCTCCGTTGAGGATATGGATGAATGCATGATTGTACAGCCTCATATATTTTTCTAATTCATTGTACTTAAAATATTTCAAGGAAGGATATATCATGTCCTTCTTGTCAAGGTATCCCATAGCCCGCAATATGATGCAAACAAATTCATAAAACACTTCACTGAAAAATAAATTAAGTTTTATAAGTTCTCATAAATGGAGGAGACTATTTTATAAATTAATTTTTATAAGTTCCGAATTTGAGCTAAGAGCTCTAGATTTAAATTCATCAAGAGAAAAGGAGAGAATCTTCCCAGCATTAGCTTGTTCATCCAGAGCTTGCATTTGATGCTAAATACTTTCAATTTTATTCCCCTATTTTGAAACTAACTTTGATAATATTTGTTTTTCCTGATTAGCAAAATCCAATATTTCTTTGAGACCATTCATTTCTAGCACATGCTCATCACTAAATTGTGTAGTATGCTTCTTCAAATATTCTAAAAGATGGTCTTTTTCAGCCTCAAGATAAACTACTTTTTCTTTTTCTTTTTCTTGTTCAAGAGTATTATTTAAGTCAACAATTGAGTCAAAAAATTTCTCTTGCAAAAGCATCTAATGCAACAACAATTTATGTTGCTCTGAGACGAGAATCCTAGTTCATTGACCTCCACATAATCATTTGTTGTGAAGAATATTTATCACCTAGGGAATCTAATCTTAAATTCTTGCTAGGCCTCTTAACCACAACTTTATTTGATTTGTTGAAATAATACTCACCTAGACAAACCACAATATCATCATCCCAAGCTTACCTCTCCAATTCTTGAAGGTATCGTTGAAGACATTTGAGTGACTAAAACATCAATCTGAAATAAATTCTTGAGAGAAGAAGATATGTTTATTTGTGATAGATACCAGCTGCTCCCATGTGTTGAGGATAGTGGAAGAGGAGACTAGGTACCATTCCTCCAATAAAAAACCGTATATTTGTAATATAATTTTTTTTTAATACATATACAACCATAAAATTCTCTGTTGAATCAATGTAATAACATTCTATAGTTTGTTGAGAAATGAGTTAAATTACCTGAGAAGACTATCAAAGTATTGATGTTACCCCCTGTTGTTCCCACAGGACAATAGGAAATGATAATCACTATATGGTGTTGATATAGGAGGGACCCTCCCTCTTTGATTAATATTTGGTGTGGTCAGCCACATATCAAAACTATTGAAGTTTGGAACCCTAGCTCACATAGGTGAGAAAAGCTTGCATCAAACTTCCACAACAAAGGAATGGATACCAAACTAAACTCTAAAGAGATTCAAACACTTGGAAAATATCGAGGAGTTAAGAATGGAGTACAATGTAACAAGTGTCAATGAGAGATCATGCCAAATCGAGAATACCACCAACCCAATATTTTATCCTGACAATACTTCATTAAAATTTCAGTACTCAGCTCCAAATCTGCTTACTCCACGTTGAAATTCCAACCTTGCAAATACTCAACAACGCTCTATGGGTCTGTATGAGTTGTGTAAGTTTTAAACATGTGAAGAGAAGTAAATAATACCGATTCATTCAATAAAAATAGAGACTAGACCACAAAATTCACACATAATAGACATAAATTTACCCTGGAAACCCTTAATCGAGAAAACTAGAAAAACTTTGATCCACACCTCTTATTCTCTCATTATGATTATTAATCACTCACAATACAAATATAAGTATTCCACATCATCCAAAACCTTAATCCGTTAACCCAGATTAGAAATAGACCCCACTTCCCTTAACCAAGATCACCAGGTGTGTGGTCAAAGACGCACCCCCCCCACACACATGCAAAGAATATAACACATACCCAATATTCTCCCACTTGTTGTTTTATTTGCATACAATGAGTCATATAATCATAGGTTCATAGGTTCATGGAATTAATTCCCATAGATTCTCTACACCAAGAGAACTTCTATGTACTTATATACTTTGGTAATGACTGCAACATTCGTCAAGGTATCAAACTTTACGTGCAACACCTTCTTATCTTCAAGCATATCTCTCACAAGTGATATCGGACATCAATATGCTTTGTATTAGCATGAGAAGTAGGGTTCTTTGCCAGGAAGATTGCACTTTGAATATTGCAATCTAACCTTATATCTTTCTATACAAACCCAACACTTGAACACAATATCTGTAACCATATAGCTTCTTTTCTTGCATGAGTGGTTTCCATGTATTCAAATTCTATAGTTGAAAGAGAAACTATAGTCTATTTATTGCTTATCCGACTAATAGCTCCTCCAAATAGGGTAAAAACATACCCACTTGTATATCTTTTTCAATCAATATTTCCATCCCCGTCTGCATCAACAAATCCCTACACATATACTCTTTGTCCGGTTCAGGTATTCCTTGGTAGCATATTGCAAAATCTGGGGTGCCACACAAGTATCTGGAGACCCTCTTTACAGTTGTCCAGTGCTCTTTCCCTAGGTTTGACATATATTTTCTCGAAACTCCCACTGCATGAGAAATGTTTGGTCTAGTGCATACCATTGCATACATCAAGCTACCAACCACACTAGCATATGGAACTTGTGACATATCTTCTTCATCTTCCCATGTCTTCGGACATTGATCTACAAATAATTTTACACCTACAGGAATAGGGATCTTGACTGGCTTAATTTCCTACATGTTGAATATCTATAGTATTGGCTCAACATATTTCTTTGGTTCAACCATATTTTATTGTTTACACGATCTCTTCTAATCTTCATTCCTAGTATGAAATTTGCAACACCAAGATCCTTCATATCAAGTTTGGAGGATAACTGAGACTTCACCTCCTTTATGAAATATTTATTGTTTCAAATCAAAACAATATCATCAACATATAGTACTATGCTAACGAATTAATCACCAACCTATTTGGAGTATACACAGTGATCAACATTACTTCTCACAAATCCCAATCCAAGTATGTATGTGTGAAATTTTGGTACCACATCCTTGGAGATCGCTTTAGACCATTAAGGGATTTATTTAGTTTACACACCAAATATTTTCTTCCCTTTACTATAATCCATTCTAGTTGTTTCATGTAGATTTCTTCTTCATGATCCCCATGTAAAAATGTTGTCTTCACATCCATCTGTTGTCATGTCCCAAAAATTTGCATTAGGTCATAATGGCCTAAGGCCCTTGACCATACCCATGATAGTTTGTCAAATTGATGCTAAGGGTCAAATAATTTCCAAGAATGATGTCCAAGTTATTAATAATGTGAAATTAGATCCAAATGTACAAGTTGGGTCACATTAAGAGAAATTACCAATTCAAAGTTTTTAATATACCCATCCAAATGAACTGTCATGGAGGAAAATTACTAGTTCCCTAGGTTGGGGGTGGAAGCATTAAAAGTTGGGATAAGGGAGATACAAGACCCAAAGTGACCTTATACTTAAAAATTTACATTACATGGGTCGAATAAATAATAATGAAAAGAAAATAAGGTGGCATTGGATCATGAGGGCACATAAGAGGCTGTGGGACCCCCATGTGGCAAGATTCCCCATTACAATTGACATGATTCTCTCCCCAATTCGAATTCAAGATGAAGGGTAACATAATTGGGGGAGTTTAAGAGGTATTATTCATGGCATGAGTCATGTAAGGTCGAATTGGAGTGGAATAATAACTCCCATGGAAGAGGAAGAGGCATCTTAGAAGAATTGTGACACTTGGGATGGATTCCCTAGCTCTATGACAACAATGATGAAGATGCTATGACACCTATGACCCAAATGAGACTTGAATGCTGAAATATGACATATATTACATGTCAGCGATAAAAATAGCCTCCAAGAGGGCGCACAAGGGAGTTATAGAATCCAAAGAGACACCTACTTGAATTGAGTGGAGGAGGAGGCTAGATTTGGAGGGACAAGTGGCATACTTGGGAATCTCTTCCCAAGTTGAGTTGGCATGAGGATCATGGATGGAATTAGAGTTAGGGAGGCCTTAGTAAGTTTATAAAAATCAGGAACAAATAAGAATACCATATTTTGATCATTTTCATAATTTGCATTTGAGAGGAGAGCTAATGGAGTGCTACTCTTCTTGCCTTAGCACCAATTTCGAGGGTGAAAGATTCCCATCCTAGTTGGTAATTGGAAAGGAAATTCAGACATTTCATTTGGATCTTCAATGTATTCATATTTTGCATATTAAATCTACATGGAAGGTCATGTTAACTTCTAGTTCATCTTTTTTCTCCAACCATTTCAAGTTTTCTCAGCATATTCATGATCCTTGATGTGAGGCGCACTTGGTGAGCTAATGTTATATTTGGGGGAGCTTATAATGCCCCATTATTTTATCATATAATTCTAATTCTATTTTATTCATACTCAGAATAGCTTCAAGTCTAGATTCCAAGTGGAACTATGTAAATCTAATCATTAATGAACAAATGGTGCCATTTTCCCCACTATGTTGATGTATGCCAATGATAAGTTGGTAAATTCGAATGGAAAAGTGAAGCACTAATGAATTTTTGATGTATGGACTGTTAATAATGTGTTATAAAATTTTCATGTTCATTTCATAATATTTTGGAGTCATATTGTTCAATTTCATAGCATTTGGAGAAGATTGCCTATCATTTCCCCCAAGGTCGAAACTAGTATTTTTGTATCTAATTTGAGAGGGTTGTAGAAGACTTAATAAACTGAATGGTGCTTCATATGAGACCATATTTATGTACCCTATATCTAACCTACTAATTTCCTGAAATTATATAGGTTACAATAGCATTTGGAGATCCATCTCCAACACTTACCCAGGAGGGAATTGAACCCCAAATTGCTAGTCAAATCCCCTACCTTGGCCAGAATTGAAAGGAGAGTTGCATAAGCCTTTTGAAGACTCTAAATAATCCATGAACCTCATAATAATGTCCTAATACCATCCATACACCTTTTGTGACAATTTGGGAGCATTTGGAGCAATTTGGAGACCAAGAGACCAATACTAGTTAAGGGTCGAACTAGTGGAAAAATTGAAATTTTCACCATTTTAATAAATTTATAAAAAGGGACATTACAGTGGTATCAGAGCATGGTCCTTGCACCTGTGAATTTATATCATACATTGAATAATAATTTTCATCCATGTCTTACTATTATGATGAATCCTATGAGTACAATGCTTATGAGCAGTATACAAAGGATTGTGTGCAATATGAAAGAGAATGTGAATGGTATGAGGAAGAGGTGATACCATGCAACACTTCTTACAATTTCATGAAGAATGAATATTATTATTATGACCCTGTGTATGATAAATATGAGTGTGTCACACTACCAAAGGATAATACTATGAATGAGTTACAAATATGGAGAGCAACATATAAAACGTTTCCCCAACAATATCAGGCATATCTTGATTTGTATAAGGGAAATACAAAAAAGTCTCCTCATTTCGAAGACTTTTCTGATTGGGTGTTTTCAAATAGGCCCAAAAATGAAGATGTGAATTTAGTGAAGAAAGTTTTATGCCATTCTTGTAAAATACCTTGGAGAGAAAATCATATGTGTGTGAGTGAAAAGAGCAATGAAATATCTGAAGCTTCATGGAATGCATGAAGTTCCTACTTGAAGAAAGTTTTTGGGTTTTCTTCAAAACGATATACCAAATATATTGATCTTAAGGAAACCAAGGGGAAAAATGCATCATCTTGCTTGAAGGAGCAAAAGGAGGAGACCCATAAACCACCTAGTTCTAAAATAGGTGAATTAGAAGAAGCAACACATGAAGAGGATCAAAAGTCACTCCCAAGTGACTCTTAAAAATATGAAGAGAAAACACATGAGCATGAAGAAGACTCTATTGAAAATATTGAATATCATTTCAAGACACATTCTACCTTGGACATGACTCAAACAACATCTACTGATTGATTCTTGAACTTTGAAGGAGTACCTAATGATGGGTGCTCACACCTCTATGTTGGTGACATAGAGATCAATTTTGAAAGTGTTGCTGCAAGACAAACTTCCATTAAACATGAAAATTAAAACCTTGTAGCAGTTGAAGAAGAAACAAGATCAACTTCCCCATCACCACTTGAGCTTCATGAAGTTGGTCCAAGTAATAAGGAAGAAGATGAGGAGGTTCATTTGCAAGAGCCTCTTTTTCTTGAAGGGTCATTAAAGATGAATGAAAAGAATATCCAAGATACCATTAGAATGCTCCATGACACTCAAGAATTAGTGTCAAATTCTTGTTGGAAAGTTTCTTTATTGAAGGATCCATCCTTCCTTGAAGACATGGAGAATATTCAAAGAGCAATGTGCAACATCAAAGGTAATTTCATGTCTTTTCTTTTTGATAGAAACAATTTGGTTGAGTTTAATGAATTATTACATGATTCATACTTGAATAATGATGAGGATATTCATAAACTCAAAATTCAAAATGAGAAACTTCTTGAAAGGTTGCAATATACTTGTTCTTCCTCCTATGTTTCAAATTGTCATATGGTAGATTGCATGGAGGATTCTCATGACATGGTAGATCATTAGAAACATGGAAATTTGTATGTGCTTGTTGATGTGTTTGAATATGAGCTTGATGATATCCAATAACTTGATGTGGTGGAAGAGGAACTTGAGTTTTCTCTTGGAAATGGTGACAATTTTTGAAGAAGTGTATGATTCCACTACCTTGGAACCAACCTATGAGGAATGTTTTGCACTTTTGAGGGAGGTGCATGATCCTCCAATTATGGAGCATTCACATGAGGACACTTCTACACTTTTTGATCATTTGGGTGATTGGTTCATTCTCCTACATCCTACACTTGCATATTTTGCAGCATTCATCCTAATGAAGTATGGGTGAAAGGTTTATTTATGATGGTGCCAGATTAGGAGCATGAAACTCCTATCTCTCCTTTATATGATGACATTATTAGAGCCATTTCTTATTTACATTTGCAGTAGCATTCCTTGTTACCTTATGATGAAACACATCTACATGGATGCACTTATGATGTTCACTTGAGTCACTTGAAGACTCATGATTTCCCTTGCACCTTTTTTAGTTCAATTGATATTGGAGGAACTTCATCCACTACTTGGGTGAAGAGATATATGGTTGGAGCAAATTATTATTAGCAGAAACATCCTTTGTTATTTCTTGATGATACACATGTTCATGGATGCACAAATTCTACTTATGTGAGCCCCTCGAAGGCTTATTGTTTTCTTTGCTCCCTACTTGGTTCAGATTTTAGTGGCGGTTCTTCATTCACTTCTTGGATGAAAGAACACATGGTTGATTATTTTGATGCATCTTACATCCTTTTGGAGCAGCATTATAGGACATGGGATCCTGTTGACACAAACCCAGTCGACAGGGGTTCCTCACTATGTTGACACCCAAACCGCCACGATCTCCCTGAGCACTAACCCAGACATATTTTTCCCTGCTAGCAACACCTGGAGAGAAGATGAAGTTTGACCCAAGATGTTCAAGGGAGAGATGACGGAACCACGTTTCTGCCGAATGAAGGAGGACCATGTGCATCTACTTATCGACTTAGCGCAGCATTATTTAACAGATCTAACTATTCAGCTTATGCATCAAACAAAATCGCATCATCATTCAACAGATCTCATTATCAGAAAAACCATTAATGCGCAAATATATCTAATAGTATAACATCATTTGGAATAGGGAAATACCACATCATTCACAGATTCATATCACATTCATAACAGTAAACAGGAAAATACACAATGATTCTACTCAAGCTCCATCATGTCATATTAACCTTCGCAACAAAATATAGGTACATCAACACAGTTCTTCTGTTGCATACCCAGATTCAAAATACCAAGATCAATATACGATACCAGACATGCCATATTCTTTTATGATCATGATTAGGATTATCCTAACACTTGCAATTCTACATCTATTTATAGATTTGCGCCTTTACATTCTTGGTCCACTTAGACAACCGTCGAACTACTTCTTAACAAGATTTACAAAAGAATGACCCTAATCCGCACAATGCGGTCCAAAATGACCCAAAACATACATAAAATAATATCATTTCCGACTTGTGCGCGGTTTTCCTTCTTGCGCAGCACCTTTGACCTTGCGTAGCATCTGCGATGCTGCGCAGGTGACTTATCCAAACCCACCTACCAATAGATCCTCACCTATGTCATTGGATTAGATTTGATTGGTCACTTGAAGCTTGTATGCACTTGGAAAATGGTGTTCTACTTACTTGGAGGTATAAGCACTTTCATGATTCTTTGATGAGGCACCTCCTTGATGTACACTTTTATTATGTTGTTATGTACTTTGGTGATATTAATTTTGTACTCATGATGTTTAGAAGAATGCATACAAGAAAATGGGATCTAGGAATTCTCTTTCCTGATGGTATGGGTTGGAGAGCACTCTTAATTGTTGGAGTGTAATACAAGCAATGGGACCCTTGGATAGTTTTTAGTCCCATTGATTTCAATTTTTTTGGGAAACAAGTAGTATGGGAGATTGAGTGCCGAATTAATAAAGTTATTTTAATCAGAGTACTCCAACAACAAGCATGGTGGTTCCTCTCTAAAATCTTCATGGAATCTCGGAGACTGAAAGTTGGGAAACTCAGTGGCAACTTCAAGAATTATGCAATGATATCAGAAGGGGTTTCCAAAATATGAAAGAGGTAAAGAGTAATTGTGAAAACATGGATTTATGGATTTAATTAACATTTTGGTGTTTAGTGGTGATGTTACATGGGATATCAAAATGAAAAAGAAAACCCACATCTCCTTGGTTTTGGAAACACACAATTGTAGTGGATGCGTTGCTCTACTCAAGGTTTTAGAAGGGAAGTTTTGGGAAGCGAATTTTTGGAAAGAAAGCATGTTCTTCCACATACATGTGTTTAAATTGCTTCAGGACAAGCAATATTGGGAAGGGAGGATTTGTCATGTCCCAAAATTTTTCAATGGGTCACAATGGCCTAAGCCCCTTGGCCATACTCATGATAGTTTGTCAAATTGATGCTAAGGGACAAATAATTTTCAAGAATGATGTCCAAGTTATTAATAATGTGAAATTACATCCAAATGTACAAGGTGGGTCACATTAAGAGAAATTCCCAACTCAAAGTTTGTAATATACCCATCCAAATGAACTGTCATGGAGGAAAATTACTAGTTCCCTAGGTTGGGGGTGGAAGCATTAAAAGTTGGGATAAGGGAGCTACAAGAACCAAAGTGATCTTAGACTTACAAATTTACATTAAATGGTTCAAATAAATAATAATGAAAAGAAAATAAGGTGGCATTGGATCATGAGGGCACATAAGAGGTTGGCATTGGATCATGAGGGCACATAAGAGGTTGGCATTGGATCATGAGGGCACATAAGAGGTTGTGGGACCCCCATGTGCCAAGATTCCCCAATACACTTGGCATGATTCTCTCCCCAATTCGAATTCAAGATGAATGGTAACATACTTGGGGGATTTTAAGAGGTATTATTCATGGAATGAGTCATGTAAGGTCGAATTGGAGTGGAAGAATAACTCCCATGGAAGAGGAATAGGCATCTTAGAAGAATTGTGACACTTGGGCTAGATTCCCTAGCTCTATGACAACAATGATGAAGATGCTATCACACCTATGACAAAAATGAGACCTGAATGATGAAATATGAAATACATGACATGTCAGGGATAAAAATATCCTCCAAGAGGGCGCACAAGGGATTTAGAGAATCCAAAGAGACACGTACTCGAATTGAGTGGAGGAGGAGGCTAGATTTGGAGGGACAAGTGGCATACTTGGGAATCTCTTCCCAAATTGAGTTGGAATAAGGCTCATGGATGGAATTAGAGTTAGGGATGCCTTATGAAGTTTATAAAAATCATGAGCAAAGAAGAATACCATTTTTTAATCATTTTCATAATTTGCATTTGAAAGGAGAGCTAGTGGAGTGCTGCTCTACTTGCCTTAGCACCAATTTCGAGGGTGAAAGATTCCCATCCTATTTGGTAATTGGAAAGGCAATTCAGAACTTTCATTTGGTGCTTAAATGGAGTCATATGTTTCATATCCAATCTACAGGGAAGCTCGTGGTCACTTCTAGTTCAACTTGTTTCTCCAACCATTTCAAGTTTTCTCAGCATATTCATGATCCTTGAGGTGGGGCACACTTGGTGAAATGTTGTTCTATTTGGGGGATATTCTAATGCCCCATTATTTTATCATCTGATTTAAATTCTATTTTCTTGATACTCAGAATATTTCAAGTCGAGATTCCAAGTGGAACTATGTAAATCTGATCATTAATGAACAAATGGTGCCATTTTCCCCACTATGTTGAGGTATGCCAATGATATGTTGATAAATTCGGATGGACAAGTGAATCACTGATGAATTTATTATTTATGGAATTTTAATAATGTGTTATACAAGTTTCATGTTCAGTGCATAGTATTTTGGAGTCATATTGTTCAATTTCATAGCATTTGGAGAAGATTGCCTATCATTTCCCCCAAGGTCGAAACTAGTCTTTTTGTATATTATCTGAGAGGGTTGTAGAAGACTTAATAAATGTAATGTTGGTGTTGAATATTAGACCATATTGATGTCACCTATATGTACCCTAATTCTGTACTAAAATTCGAGAGGTTCCAATAGCATTTGGAGATCCATCTCCAACACCTACCTAGGAGGGAATTAAACCCCAAATTGCTAGTCAAATCCCCTACCTTGGCCAGAATTCAAAGGAGATTTGCAGAATCCTTTTGAATACTATAAAGCATCCATTAAACTCATAATCATGTCCTAATACCATCCATACACCTTCTGTGACAATTTGGGAGCATTTTGAGCAATTTGGAGACCAAGAGACCAATACTAGTTAAGGGTTGAACTAGTGGAAAAATTGAAATTTTCACCATTTTAATAAATTTCTATAAAAGGAAATTACATATGCTCTACTTCATGATCAAAAGCAACATCAATATGAAGAATGAATCTAATATAATTTAATTTTTCAACTAGAGAAAATATTTCACCAAAATCAATTCCATCTACCTAAGAATATCCCTTTTCTACCAAGTGGGCTTTGTACTTCTCCAATATACCTTCTGTATTCAAATTATTTTTAACTAGCCATTTGCTGCCAATGGATTTTATTCCACTTGGTAACTAAAATAGATCCCAAGATTCATTTTTGTTTAAGGAATCCATTTATTCAACCATGCCCTTCTTCTACAGATTTCTATCCTTGGATTCAACAGATTCCTTCACATTTATAGGATCATCATCAGTAATATATATAGAAAAATTAGATAAAAAATCAAGAGGGGAATACCTTTCTAGTTTCCTTCTTTCTCAAGACGATCTCCTCAAATCTGGGGTATGAGGTTCTTTTTTCTTATGATCCATCTTCTTCTGTTGAGTCAGATTCTTCATCTTGTAACTCAAACTCTATTTTCTCGGGTTCCTCTTTCATTGGAGTCATTTCCTATCTAGGAACTTGTTTGACCTCTCTAAACACAACATCTCGACTATAGACAATCTTCTTAGTTACATGATTCCAAATCTTAAAACCTTTCATACCATCTTTATAAATGATAATAATACAACTTTCAACTTTTTTATCCACTTACTCCTTTTCTCCTTTAGAACATGTACAATAGAGGGTTTCTTTCCACTCGATACCTCGTGTTGATTTTTTTCAACCAATGGTCATGTGGGTGATCGATTTACCAAGTAACATGGAGTATCCACTACCTTTTCTGAGAATTCGTGTCCTATCTTGACACTGCTGAGCATGCTCCTTGCCTTTTCCATCAGCACCCTATTCATCCTTTATGCAACTCCATTATCTTGAGGTGTGTATGGAGTAGTCTTATACCTTTCAACAATGCACTTCTTATAGAATTCATCAAATTCATTCCCGTAGAACTTCCCACAATTATCTGTCCTCAACACCTTTATTTTATTTTCTGTCTGATTCTCTACAAGAGCCTTAAATTCTTTAAATTTAGCAAATACTTCAGATTTCTTTCTAAGGAAATAAATCCATGCGTTCCTTGAGAAATCATCTATAAATGAAACATAATACACAGATGTACCTAATGATGGAACAAGAACAACTCCAAACACATCATTATATATTAACTCTAAAATTCTCTTTGCTCTTGTAGCACTAGATGCAAATATTAGTCAATTGTGTTTTCCATATATGTGTGAAAATGCTCATAGTAGATCCAAGAGATGATGTAAACCTCACAATGAAATAATTTAGGAATAATAGAAGAAGAATAGAGCAGTAGAACATAGATCCAAAGGAGCTCAGATAGAGGCAGAATAATTACACATGTTACATTAATCTGAATAGTAAAACAGTAAATATACAATGCTCAGGATTCGAATACACTAGGTGTGATTCGAATTAGCCTGAATGGATAGATCCAAAATTAGTGGAGTGTCATCAAGCACAACTAGAATTCTATCTCATCATCGGTGGAGTCATCAATGCACAAGTAACTGTCAACCATCAGTCAAACTGAGTCTAACTGAGTGTGGTAGGTGTAACTGGCACATAGAGGCACTAACTGAATGAAGGAGGCTAGGTGGAGGGTGCATTAGGATCTATCTGGAGTCAGAATGGGAAGTCAAGTCTCATCGGAGGTCCATCGGAGTGATACAGTCATTTGAGAGTCAGCCTAGCCTTAAATCAAGGAAAGAACTGATGATAACTCAACTAACTGAAGTACAACATGAGTGGTAAGTGAGAAAAGGTGCCCTTCTCAAGTGGTGGGTGAGAAGTGGACGCATCACTAGCTAGGAGGGCTCAATTTGAGTGGAAATAAGCTCACGAGTGCTGGAAGACTAGGGACTAGGTGCTGGAGGTGTCAACCTGATGACTAGGCAGCATGCAGATGCATGCAGAATGCATGCAAGACTGATAATGAAAATAACTAAAAGGCTGGTAGGACTAGGATGGAGTATAGGAATATCCTAACAATATGAAATGTTCACATAAACTGAAATCCAGTGTGCAACTAGTCATACCTTCAGCCATACCTTTACCTTGTAATGCTCAAAGGCCCTTTTCTCCGATATGCCCCAACCTTTGATGCCATAACATTGTCTTTCCTCTCGATTTATTCAGGGTTCTGTCTTCTTTATCTCCTTACGCATGCACAACATAACTGTTACATTCATCGATGATGATGCTTCCCATTAGTTTGTATAAAGTTCCATACCGAAATCCCCTCATCAATAGCATTGATACTTGAACAATTTTGCATTTTCCATTTCCACACACAGTCTGTACACTTTCAACATCCATATTTTAGATAGATATCAAGTTTCTCGCTAGATTTGGAATATGTATCACTCCAGGGAGATTTCTAATCCTTACATCCTTTAGCTTCAACTTGACTCTTACATGACCAATGGTATTGGTTGGTGAATCATCTCCCAAGATCACATCTCCATTTTACTTTTCATATTCACAAAACCAATCCATATGAGGGGTCATATGACACAATACACCTAAGTCAATCAACCATATATCACATTCTAAAAGATTACCTATGGAAGCTAGGTACACATCCCCTCCTTCTTTTGAGGAGGTCTGCGCCTCTATGTAAGGGGTATCCTTAGATCCCTTTGCTTTCTCAACATTCTTATATATACAATCCTTCTTATAGTGGCCATATTTACCACATTTCCATCACTTATCAATTTTATTTGGGAATTTCGATCTACCCTTAGATTTAGATACCCCCATGGATCCCTTATTTTTGTTTCTCTTGGGGGTGACCTCTCACAGATAAGGCACCCATTCCATGATTATCCATGAATTTCCACCTTATCTCTTCTAACAACGGGGATGCTACTATTTCATCAAATTTTAAGATTGGTTGACTAGCACTACCTATTTCTACAATTAGGTTATCCTGGGAATCTGGCAAAGAACACAAAAATGTAATACATTTATCTTCTTCAGCTATTTTAATGCCAATGGAGGCCATTTGACTTACCAGAGTATTGTATACATTTATATGCTATATCACTGTGTTGTTTTCAACCATTATGAGGTGATATAATTTATTTTGTAGAAACAACTTGTTTACTAGAGATTTTGATTGATACTAACTCCCTAGCTTTGTCCAAATATTCCCGCACTATCTTCTCCAAACAAATTAAAAAACATAGAGTCTGATAAGCACAGCCGAATTGTACTCCTCACCCTTCTTTCTAATTTCTCCCAAACTTCTTTTGATGTTCGAATGGGTTGTGTACCCAAATCCACAACAATCCATTTTTCCTAATCTATAAGAAGATCCTCCATTTTGAGCTTCCATAGCTCAAAGTTATGGATATTAAATTTCATAATGTCAATTCTTGAACTTCTCAGCATTCTTTTTCAATGCAACAAATGAAGACTGGAAAGCTCCCATGGAACCTAGTTTTATCACAGACCCAATATCTATCAACCGCGTTGAACCCTCAACAATAAAGGCATCCCCTTGAATCCAATAATAAATCTCTAATACCACATGTAAGTTTTAAACCTATGAAGAGAAGCGAATCATATAGATTATTTTAAGTGAAAAATAGATTACACCAAAACATTCACACATAATACATAGAGATTTAACCTGGAAACCCTTAACCAGGAAAACCAACAAAAACTTGAGTCGCACCCCTTATTTATCATTATGATTATTAATTACTCACAATACCAATATAGGTATACCACAACATCCAAAAACCTAATATATTAACTTGGATTAGAAATAGACTCCAATCCCTTAATCGATATTAAATTACATGTTTTTAGAGAAAAAACAAAAATAGTTTGGAAATAACCCAAAAAATTTCAAACTTGCTTCACAAAAGGCCCGGGGAGCACATCGGCACGCCCCCCACCTATAACCCCCCCAACATAGCAGTACACACAGTTCCCAACACATATGGTGCATGGTCAAAGACGCACCTTGTTATAGGTCAAATTTTCACTTCTCCGTCCGTGATCACCATGAGCTGTCGATCACACAAAAGGACAACTTGGATTGAAGAGCATGATGACCTCAGATAAGACTTTGACCTAACTCACCTCTCTGCAAGCTGAAAAAACCCTAAAAAGATCATGTTTTGGCATGGGCACTAGCCTACTTAAGTAAACTAGCGCATATGCCCTACTCCAGTGTACATTAGTAGCGCACACCTCCTCATGGGCGCTACTCCTCTTCAGTAGACTAGTGCACAGAATCTAAAAAGTTGCAAACACTAGTTGTTAAACACTGTAGTCATGCCTTGGGCACTACTCCACTGTGAAATAGTAGCGCACATCTTAAAAGATGATAAAAAAATATTAATTTGACGAATGGAGATTAGTTGCAGTTGGTTTCCCAACTTCCCCAACTTCTCCTTCAACCACCTCTCAACCTGAGCTGCCTTCCTTGTCCTATAAATGCAAGGAGGATTGAAGAGAGGGTTTAGACATAAAGACATGAAAGCCATAGAGAGAATCTTCTATATGAAAAGCATGCAATGAAGGAGGTTATGCTGGAGGAACTCTGAAGTTAGAGAGGAGTAGGAGCCTAGGATCAGGTTGCATGAGCATGCTGCAAAGTCAGGTATACTTTGTATCATTCATCTGTTTTTGACAATAAAAGGTTGAAACATCTTTCTCATCCCAAATCAAATGCTTAATGGACTATGTGTTTGTTTGGATCATGTTGGTTAATGTTTGATGTTTTGAATTACTTTTCATTTCCATCATTGTTATATTGGCCAAGATACGCTGAGAAAGGTCTTTGTGTTGTAGGTTTATCAAATGGGAGATTGACTTGAGGATCGAGCACAAGGTTGGACAAAATATAGGATCAAACTTCGTTCATAAGGTATGTCCTCAAGGTCTCTAATCTATTTCCATTTATAAATGCTTTTGTAATGCAATCAGTATGTTTACCTGTCACCCCCTTAAGTTGATAGTGTTTTCCTCACTATAGGGTAGTATTTCCCACCAACAGACTGGGGACTCCGCTGGGGACACTTTCTTTTCTGCTCTAGGAAACCCTTCTTGATTGTCTTTCCAGTACCTCTAAACCTCTTTAATCTTTTGAGAAGCCTTGTAGGTTGTCCGTACCTGCTTCCCTTTGCTTGACTCAGTCTTGTTACACCTCTGCAAGGTTATTTTTTGACTCTTTAAGACATGTGCGCTACTCTACTGTACATATAGCAACACCCGTGTGCTAGTTTGTCTCTACACAGTAGCGCCCACCTCTCCAGATGTGCTAGTTTCCCTGTTGCATAGTAGGGCACATTCTTGTAGCTTTCTGTTGGTTGTTTGGTTGAGTTTTCTGCCTGTTTGGGTGGTTTTTTAACTTTGTTTTTGGCCTTCTTGACTAGTCTTTGAGGTCTATAACCTTCCTTTGAGTCTCTTTAGCCTCTTTTGAGATATTTAGGTCATCTTTTGGTCAATTGCTTACTTTGGAAGTGTTTGGTGCATTTGTGACTCTTTTTGGAGATTGTGCATTGTTCTTTAGTGAACACGGATGCTCATCCATACCCTGATAGTGTGTTGCTGATCTACAAACCTTTTTGCTTATCATTTGTTGTCTGTTGCAACATTTTTTTGCTCTTTAGGTATCTCATCCTTTGTTTTAGGGTTTGATCCATCTTTTGGAGCCTTTGGGGTGTCTTCCAGAACTTTTTGATTCCCAACATTTCTTCACTTCATTGTCTTTTCCAGTATCAAGTGAGTTTGAAGTGCTTTGGCTTGCTTCATCTTTCAGTCTTTGTGTTAGTAGGGTTGTCTATAGTTCACTTTCCTACCTATTGCTTGGCATAGTGGTATTGTTAGGGTTTGGTGCTTTGGGGCATTCTTTCAAGTTTGATTTCCAGTTTTAAGCATCTTTCCTCTTTGTTTTCTTCTCGCTTTGTTTCCAAGTTTGAGAGCTTTTTCTTTTGAAAAAACTTGTAGGACAAGTCTTTGTCGAACCATTCTTTTGATAGTTGTGAACTTTAGAGCCATCTTGCAATTGCTTACACATATTTTATAGGTCTTATTTGCTCCCACTTTCAAGTTCTTTTTGTTCATATATAACAGAAAACAAAAATAAGTTTGGTTGTTCATAATAGTAAGTTTTATAATCTTTGCAAGATAGCATAGTTTATTTTGTTAAGAATTAGAAAACAAAACAAAAAGAAAGTTTTGTTTAGGTTTGCTTACTCTTTACTTTGGAAATAATATTAAATGAAAAATAAAAAGTTTTGTTGTTGAAAGTTATATTTCATGCACTTTGCTTTCCATTGTAACCACATCACACAACGCACTACCTGTTGAGTAAAAAAGTAACCCTAAAATCTTTAATAAAATCAATTAGAAACGATTTTTCTTTCTAGGGATACACAACACCAACTAGCTTAGGCTAGAGCTCTAAGCTTAAATCACCTTAAACTGCTCAGAACTTGTTTCATTACCCAACAATCGTAGTAAGATTTTCATTTAGGTAAACCCATATATGTCAAATATTCCTGGGAAAATCTACTGAAACCATAGCTAAGCACAAGGCCGTGGAAGATCGGAATCATTGAGGATACCTCCCTCACATTCCTTTTGACCATAAACCAAGGTCGATTTGGGTATGGGGATCCATCTGGATTTTGGGCTTAGTTACCCTGCCCACGCATTTCGATCAGGCTGACGACTGTCCCCCCAGGATATTTCGTATGTATGGTAGCCTTAGTATCTGACCATAGTATCATACACAGGTGACAACGAAGGGTATATTTGTTGTACCTAGGACAGACGTGGGAGGAAATCCCTTGCAGGTCTTTGGGAGGGCGGTTGGGTGATTCCCTCGCTTGCACCCTTAATCATTGTATTGTGGAGCCCAGGTAACTGTTATTCATCCTTTGTTGATCTATTCTAGGCCCTCATCGTCCTAGACTCTTCTTCGGAAGGCATCTTGTTTGACTGGTTTGAATACTTAGGACTTTTTTAGTGGTGTGTTGTTTTCCCCCTAGTCTTAGTGGCCACTAGGCTTGTTGCTTAATTTTTATTTTTATATATAATCATGGAAGACCAAGAGCTTTGTAGGTCTAGAAGGTTGCAAAACCTTCTCCCACTTAGATTGGAACCACTACCACCACCCAGACGATAGAGGGTAGACTCTAGTGTTCCTTTGGAAACTACTGGTGAAATAGAAATTCCTGAAGAACTACAACATACAACAGAAAGACCTGAAATAGAGGTTCCTGAGGAACCACAATAGTGGACTCTAGATCATCAAAATTTTAATACAGTTGAGATTGAGGATCTCAATTCTGGTGAGTTCAGTACTCCTTTTAATCCTCCTCTGACTAATCTTAACATTCCGCTTATGTTACCCGTTGGTTTCCAGCAGCCTGATTACAGTGCATACTTGTTCACACCTGGGCATTTTATGACTAATACAAGAGGCAAAAAGGGAGTTCCATAGACTCCCACAATAGGTATGAACACAAATACTGTAAATCCTCCTCCTACTGCTACACCGAGTTTGGCATAGAAAACTTATGTTTCGACTCCGTCCTTCAGCTTTAATGTCGGTACCTTAGGCATGTTGAGTTCAACAACTGTGGCATCCGCCTCTACACCCACTTTTGGAACTAGCAGTACAGTGAATCTTGTTCCACCTCCTGTAACTCAACCATCATACCACATACCCAGCACTTGGATTTCCACACCAAATGTAGGGATAAATGCCTCTGCAACTATGCCCGTCATGAGTACCATGACCACACCATCCGCCACGATTACCCCTGGTTTTAATGCCTTTGAAGATTACAATATAAATCAAGGTAATGTACTTGCAGGAAACACCCCTTTTTCTTCATTTTCTGAAGGAGGGGGTAACATCCTTAATCAACAATACAGCGGGGCTAACGCCCAGCCGCAGTGGACAAACATTTAGAGTACCAACCCACTTTCATTTGGATGGGGAAATTTTAACAACACTTTCAAACAACAGCAAGCAGCTAGGGGAAACCCCTACCATCAAGTGGTTGGAGACAACTTCTACCAGCAAATGGCTAGGGGAAACCCCTACCAGCAAATGGCTGGGGGAAACCCCTACCAGCAAGTGGCCGGGGGAAACCCCTACCAGCAGTTTACGGTTCAGCCTATGGGTGGTTCTCCCTTTATGACCCCAGCTTATCAAATGCCATCTTGCAGGCCTCGTTTACCATTTCTGGCAACTTTGAACTTGCCAGACCTTTCCAAGTTAACAAATGATCTGGTATGCCATAACGCGGCTTGGCCACCAAATCCTACCAAGTTACCTTCGGACATTCCAAAATTCGAAGGAAAAACCGGTGAAGACCCTAGTGATCATGTCGCCACTTTCCATTTATGGTGTTCTTCAAACTCGCTGATCAAGGATTCCATTAGGTTGAGACTTTTCCAAAGAACCTTAACCAGCGCTGCAGCTAAATGATACACTGAGTTACCTGCAGCTATGTTTTTTAACTTTCAGGATCTCGCGACTATTTTTTTGAACCACTTCCAGCTTCCTATTCGATACAATTCCATGACAGATCTTTTGTCTACATTTAGACAGAATAAGGCCACTCACTTATCTGATCACATTCAAGAGTGGCGAAGATGGAAGAGGCTCATTAAATCCAATATACTCACAGAATTCATTCTCGAGTGGTATCTGAAATCACTCCTTCCTTACATTTCTAAGGAAGTAGCTACTTCTGGAGTGTCTACAGAGGAAGAAGCCATTTTACAGACCCAACAGCTAGACCTTGTCTATGCACAGTCTAGGCTACTTTATGAGATTATACCAGACACACTGCAATCAAAGACTGATCTTGGCAGATCTAAATCTAGACCAGATGTTGACGGCATAGTGGGTTCAGTAGATTCTGCAGCTTTCGAAGCATTGACCAAGCAGGTTCATGCCTTATCAGTCAAACAATCGACTGTAGAAGTAACCTCCATCACAACCTCTCCTTCTACTTTTGAATCTATGAACTAGGTTCAGAACAATCAAAAGGGCCCTTGACAGCCCAAAAACAAAAAGAAGAGCAAGAAAGCAGAGGGGATCCAGCAAAATCCCAAGAACAAAGGGAATGCCGAGGAGGGTAAAAAAGAGAAGAAGAAGGTTAAATTCCCTTGTAAGCTTTGCAAGCAGGATCACCTTACTCACCAATGCCCTCTACTCGAAGAAGCCCATAAGCTGATTCAAGAAAAGAAACCTACCATACTTCAAGGTCCATTTCCTAAGGGGCAGGGTTCAGCTTCTGGCATCTCCAAAGCTGGGGGCACCACTCAGGCTTCAGTTGATCAAACTTTCATTAATATGGTTAACGCGGATGCACTTTTGCAAACGTGAGCAAGAAATTATACCTCAGATGTGCAAAACAAAGATAAAGAGATTCCTGAATCTTCCATTCCTCTCCACATCCCAGTGGATCCGCTGCCCAAGATCCCGAAAGGTGTCTTGAAACGGGCCTCGCACAATCCCAACGCTCGGGATGCTTCTAATTACAACGTGGTTGAAGATCTATCCCATAACCCTTGTGCTATGTCCACCTAAGAATTTTTGCAAAGTTGTTTGTTACAATGAAACACACTTCTGGTAGCGATTGGAAGTATGGACTCATCTAACATGACTGCACGCTTTGGTATGGTTGATATCAAATATCGGTTGTTGTACCACGTTTCCCTTCAGATTGAAGTGGTCCATGATCCTATGACCATTAGATGAGTTGTCGTAGATGAGGGCGCGTCCACATGTGTGATGTCCATTTCTTGTTGGAAAGCTTTAGGCTCTCCTGAGCTAGCCCCCTCTAACACACTGCTTACTTCCTTTGATGGCAGGACTTTCTGTCCACATGGAGTTCTACCATCGTTTGAAATTGCACTTTCCGGAAAGACAGTTGTTGTAGAGATTGAAGTTCTAGATGCTCCGCTTGATTACAATATGTTATTAGGTAGGAGCTAGACATATGCCATGCGAGCCATTGCATCAGCAGTTTTTCGAGTTGTTATGTTCCCTCACGAAGGAAAGATCGTCACGGTCGATCAACTTTCGTTCTCTCAGCAAAACAACCAAACTTCATCGGATACTACTATTCCTTTAGTTGATCAATCTGCCCCAGTAAGAGAGAGTTTAGGAGCAGGGCTCTATGGGTCTTTAATAGGCACTTTCGACCTACCCTCCCCTGTTCTTTTTATGCGTTCTCATGTAGGTACTTCTACTGAAACTTTCACGGTTGGTCTTAGGACTAATCCGTGGATCCTTCCTACTATATCAGAACCTTCAGTGCCTTTAACCATTGCAGAGATAGCATACATGGAAGCACAACATGCTGCAATGGAACATATCATGACTCCGCCAGTCTCTGCTGAGTCGGATATGGACTATGCTCATGCATGGTCACTGAATTCTACCCACTCTTTCGACTGTTTAGATACGGTCTTACCATCTGATGAAGCCATTTTGGAAGCTATGATGGGCCTGGACCAGCCATGGGAACATATGCATCACAGGTCTTATCTGCTTCCAATCCTAGATAGGATAGAGAGAGGAGAATTCTCTTTGAGACCCAGTGGATTTGTTGATTTGTCATTTTTTCCTTCTACTTCAAGAGATATTTACGATGAAGGGAATATGGCTAATATATCGAGGACAATCCCGATCAACATTTCCACCAAACCCGGGGTCATGGAAAACATTTTTATTGGTGCAGACTATTCTCCAGAAGAGATCGCTCTATATACCAAGCTCTTTAAAGAATTCCGTGAAATTTTTGCCTGGTCATATGAGGAGATGCCAGGTATCGATCCAACCATCATTGAGCATGTCATCGCTACATACCCTAATGCAAAACCTGTGAGACAGAAGCTCCATCCTGTGAATCCTCGAAAAGCGGTCGTCATTAACGCGGAGGTTGAAAAATTGCTTAGAGCCGGATTTATCTACCCGATTGACATGATGGAATGGGTTTCAAACCCTGTTCCAGCTGATAAAAAGCAAGGTACCATTCGATTTTGTACCGACTTCCGAGATTTTTATAAAGCTTTCCCGAAAGACAACTATCCCACACCATTTATCGACTAGATCATATATGCATGTGCGGGACACGAGATGTTTTCATTCATGGATGGATTTTCGGGATATAATCAAATCCAGATCAAACCTGAAGATCAACACAAAACAACTTTCATCTGCCCGTGGGGAACCTTTGCGTATCAGAAGATGCTATTTGGATTAAAGAATGTTGTAGCTACATTCTAGCAAGCTATGAATTTTGCTTTTCACGATATCAAACACATAGTTGAACCTTACTTGGATGACCTCCCGACGCGATATCGAAAGAGATGGGATCATCCAGCTCATTTGAGACTGTTGAATATTGTAACTTCTAAGAATATTATATTTGTATATTATTTATTCCGGAGATGTTCCATGCCTCCGATGTGATTATACTATGAATCCGGAGATGTTTATTCCTCCGAATTGGTTGTGGTAACTAGGGTTATTAGACCCACCATGTGGGGGGTCGGCCCAGTCAGTTATAATAGGGTATTTAATTTAATGGTTAAATACGAGCCTACATGTACTTGTATAAAATACATGTCAGTGTAGTGTATAAATAGAGGAGGTATGTTCCTCATTTGACACACTCACACACTTGAGAGAGGCGCACTTGTGGAGGAGAGGTCTGCTATGGTGGAGGAGGAGATCATGTCTTTGGTTTGCATCTTTGTATATTGCTGGTCATCTATATTGAGGAAGCTTTACTGGGTTTTCTACCCCATGAGGGTTTCCCAGGATAAATCTGTGTCTCTTGTGTTTATGCTATGCTTGTTGTTTCTTCAGTGATCCTGTATATGCTATTATTGTGAAATGGAATGTAATGCTACTATTTTCTGTCTTAGCATATTAAATTTTAACATGGTATCAGATCCAAACTGAAGGAAGGAAAGGTATGGCACTTACGACACTTGCTTTACTTACGACAATTTGAAGGTTAGGCTTTTACATAGCAAAAACCAGTCATCGTGGAACATTCTCTATAAATCCATTTCTGCGAAGGTTCAGGGTCTGAAAAGTTTACAGGTCGAAGATAACATCCCCAGGTACCTTGTGTCCAAAGGGTACCCTCAGATTCGTTTTACTTTATGAGTTATGATTAGTACAAGTTAGGGTTTCTGCCTCTTCCAGATCTCAGTCAAAATCAGGTGACCTTGGCAAAAAGGTCATAACTTGGGATAGGAAGATCCAAATGAAATTTAGTAAAAAGTGACAGGTAGTACACAGACTATACTATCGCAGAAAACGTTTTTAGAGGACGAAGGTGAACCAGTGACACGTGGAACTCTGTACAAGTTCGCTCTCTTTTTTTATCCCATAAACAAGTCATGTTGCGACAGTTGGCGTAACTCTCTCTCAGAAAATCCAATTGAGGTCAGACCTATCAGGATGGAAAGATGACAGGTCAGGCTACTACAAAAACAATTTTCAGACCCTGTGGAGCAAAAATTTCAGAGTTATAGCAGAAGCAATCAGGTGCATATTTCTGTCAAAACAGAATTATTTTTAGCACATTTATTCATGGCTTCCGGAATTTAGGGTTTCGGAGAAAGTTGGAATTTTTGAAGTCTGTAACCATGGCTGGAAGCTCCTCAGAAAAATAAGAGTTTAGAGCCTTGGATTGAACCTTTTGATTGGACAGAAGGGTGGGCTTCATCAAACCCTAGTTCGGGTTCCTATCCAGAAGATCCAGAAGTTTCGAAGGCAATTTTGAGGGGTCAAATTTTGGAGATTTCAAAATTGAAGAATGCTAGGTTGATCAGGTCAGCAAGACACATTCTTCCATCCATTCAGAAGTATGAAAGTCAAAGATTGAATTTTTAGGGTTTCTCTAGCAAACCCTAATCAAGCTCCAGATCAAGTTTCAGGGGGAGTTGAGGCTAAGGCCTTACATAAGAAGACTACAAAAAGTCTCGACAGGTATGACTTAAGGAGGTTCACGTATGCCTTGAAATCTGATTCTTGATTAAGTTCATAATGTGTTTGTCTTCATGTTATTTAGTACAATCTTGATTAATGTTATTAATTGTCTTATCACCCTAGTAACAATATGAATGCATGTGAATGATCGAAGACATTCATTGATTAGGGCTATCTGATTGTACTTATGCATTATGGTGTTGTGTGAGGTTGATGTTGTCTGCTAACAAGACAAAGGTACATTACAAAAGACAAATCAAGTTCCATGACCATGACAACATGAAGACAAAGACTAACGAGGTATGTATGACTTTGCTATATTATGTTTAACCTATGAGACATGCAGGTTCTAGCTCAGGATCTCTAAATCATTGAAGAGATTGTTTAGGTATGTTGTACATAACTAAGCAGGTATACTAATCCAGGTATGTTTTCCTATGTCATGTTAGAATCTTACCTTGTGTAAGTATACTTGGTATGATTGGTTAGTAATCAAGGCTTTATGCATATTATGTCTCTTATCTTGGTTTATGATTTAACTAACTAGATCAAACAAGAATATGCATGAGTAAAAGAAGACTTCCTTGAAACCCTGAATACTAATGATCATGACTGTACATATTCAAGATTATTTAGAATTAGAATGTTTTGATAATATTGAGAATATACTAATGAATGTATGTTTGTGTATGAGATCATGAGGATGACACTAGTGTACACTTGAACATGCACAGTGGTACAGAATGAATAGAAGTTCAGAAGACATACAGAAGATCAAGCGGGAGGCAACCACACAAACATAAAAGATAAGTATTTGAGTTGTTATTAGAAATAGTAAATGATATTGCTTGTATGCATATTTGTATTCCTAGAATATATCATGCTAAGTGTAAACATTCATAAAGCATTGAACAATATACTACTAATATGCATATGATTGGTAAGTTGGACTAACATTCCATTGTTGCTTGTCTAGAATGAAACCTCTTTGCTAACATGCTGAGAGTTGTGCACACTCTCGATAGTATGTTCTGGTAGAGATGGAAGGCATCTAGATAGCCACTGTATGCATACAGGATATGGATGATGAGTTGTGCCACTAATTTTGATTTGTAGGAAAGATCATGATGAATGATGAGCTCTGAACAAGCGATGGATGTTCAATAGACATAAGGTCTCCGAGAATTGAATAGGACTGGATCATCCCTGAACTACGGTTCAAAAGGTACATGATAGGACTGGATCGTCCCTGGACTTCGGTTCAAAAGGTACATGATAGGACTGGATCGTCCCTGTACTTCGGTTCAAAAAGGTACATGATAGGACTGGATCGTCCCTGGACTTCGGTTCAAAAGGTACATGATAGGACTGGATTGTCCCTGGACTTCAGTTCAAAAGGTACATGATAGGACTAGATCGTCCCTGGACCTCGGTTCAAAATGTACATGACAAATCCTAGAATTGTTCTAGGTTACATCCAGCATGAAACAGGGCTGGCTCTGTAGATGTGATACATCTAGCATGAAACAGGGCTAGCTCTGTATATGTGATACATCCAGCATGAAATAGGGTTGGCTCTGTAGATGTGATACATCCAGCATGAAACAGGGCTGGCTCTGTATATGTGATACATCCAGCATGAAACAGGGTTGGCTCTATAGATGTGATACATCCAGCATGAAACAGGGCTGGCTCTGTATATGTGATACATCCAGCATGAAATAGGGTTGGCTCTGTATATGTGATACATCCAGCATGAAACAGGGCTGGCTCTGTAGATGTGATACATCCAGCATGAAATAGGGTTGGCTCTGTATATGTGATACATCCAGCATGAAACAGGGCTGGCTCTGTAGATGTGATACATCCAGCATGAAACAGGGCTGGCTCTGTATATGTGATACATCCAGCATGAAACAGGGCTGGCTCTGTAGATGTGATACATCTAGCATGAAACAGGGCTGGCTCTGTAGATGTGATACATCCAGCATGAAACAGGGCTGGCTCTGTAGATGTGATACATCCAGCATGAAACAGGGCTGGCTCTGTAGACGTGACACATCCAGTATGAAAGAGGACTGGCTCTGTGGCGGTAAATCCTAGATCTGATCTAGGTCACATCCAGTATGAAAAAGGACTGGCACTGTGGTTGGGATTAGATCGTCCCTAGACATGAGACTTGTCTTAAAGAGATAAGGATTGATCATCCTGGAACTTGATCTGGATTGTATCATCCATGGACCTATGTCCTAAAGAGAGCAGGATTGATCATCCTCTAATATGATCATGTGATGACGATGCTGATTGTGTGATGACGATGCTGATGATCATGTGATGACGAAGCTGATCGTGTGATGTCGATGCTGATGTTCATGTGATGATGATGCTGATGATCGATGTTGATGATCATGTGATGACGATGCTGATCGTGTGATGTCGATGCTGATGATCGTGTGATGACGATGCTGATCATGTGATGGCGATGCTGATGATCGTGTGATGACGATGCTGATGATAGTGTGATGACGATGCTGATCGTGTGATGACGATGCTGATGATCGTGTGATAACGATGGTGATGATGACAATGTTGATGATCGAGTAATGTCGATGTTCCAGTAACTAGTTGAGTTACTGATGATGATGAACTGAAGAAAGCTTCCGATGATATATAGATGTATCATGTATGATGTATGACTCGTTGCTCCTGCGAATGTTGTTATAATATCCTTCTCGTTAAGGGGGAGTGTTGAATATTTTAACTTCTAAGAATATTATATTTATATATTATTTATTCCGGAGATGTTCCATGCCTCTGATGTGATTATACTATGAATTTGGAGATGTTTATTCCTACGAATTGGTTGTGGTAACTAGGGTTATTAGACCCACCATGTGGGGGGTCGGCCCAGTCAGTTATAATAGGGTATTTAACTTAATGGTTAAATACGAGCCTACATGTACTTGTGTAAAATACATGTTAGTGTAGTGTATAAATAGAGGAGGTATGTTCCTCATTTGACACACTCACACACTTGAGAGAGGCGCACTTATGGAGGAGAGGTCTGCTATGGTGGAGGAGGAGATCATGTCTTTGGTTTGCATCTTTGTATATTGCTGGTCATCTATATTGAGGAAACTTTACTGGGTTTTCTACCCCATGAGGGTTTCCCAGGATAAATCTGTGTCTCTTGTGTTTATGCTATGCTTGTTGTTTCTTCAGTGATCCTGTATATGCTATTATTGTGAAATGGAATGTAATGCTACTATTTTCTGTCTTAGCATATTAAATTTTAACAGAGACTTGTGTTTGAAATATGTAGACAATATAAGATTCGTTTGAATCCTAATAAGTGCATATTCTGCGTCGAATCAGGACATTTACTGGGTTTTATTGTATCTAGTCGTGGTATAAGGGTCGACTCGCTAAACGTTGAGGCGATTGTAAATCTGCCTCCTCCTCGCACCTTGCGACAACTTCAAAGTCTGCAAGGCATGTCTAACTTCTTACGATGCTTTATCATAAACTATGCTAAAATCACAAAAGGTTTGATGAGACTACTTAAAAAAGATTCCTACTTCGTGTGGGATGAGGCTGCTCAAGCATCATTTGAGGCCTTGAAGAAGGCACTACTTTCAGCCCCCTTGTTGAGCCCACCAGATTATGCAAAGGATTTTCTTTTATATTTGGCAGCGTCTCTTAGTACAATTGGCATAGTACTAGTTCAGGAGGACGACACGCTCCAAGAGCATGTTGTTTACTATCTTTCTCGCACATTGATAGCTCCTGAGGTTAAATATTCGCATGTTGAGAAGTTAGCACTTGTTACAGTCTATGCGGTATAGAGGCTTCGTCATTACATACTTTTACGAACAACTACTGTGATAGAAGAAGTCAATCCTTTTCAGTATGTTCTCACTCGACGCATCATCGGTGGCAAGTACAACAAATGGATTGTAATCTTACAAGAGTTTGATTTGGTCTTTCAATCGGCCAAGTCGAAGAAATCACTAGTGTTCGTTGAGTTAATCTCAGAATTTCCGAGTGACTTAGAGCATGCCGAGGAAGAATCATCATTCCTGGATGAACATATCTTCCTTATTGCTTCCTCTGACGCATGGTACGAGGATATCTTAGTATATCTCCAGACTTTGAGGTGTCCTACCACTTTTTCTAGAGAAGAACAATGCAAACTGAAAAGTCATGCGAAAAACTATCTCATCATCTCGGATACTTTGTATCGATGTGGGATAGATTCCATCTTATGACGTTGTTTATTTTTAGAAGAAGTAGAAGCAATATTAAATGATTCCCATAGTGGAGCTTATGGGGGACATCTTTCTGGGTTGGTAACAGCTCAGAAGATACTGCATGCCAGATATTTTTGGCCCACAATCTTTAAAGATTGTGTGGAAGCGGTGAAACGCTGTCATCCGTGTCAGTTCTTCACCAAGAAAATGAAGGCACATCCAGCTCCTCTTCATCCTATGATTACAGTAGGCCCTTTCACAAAATGGGGGGTTGATTACATGACTTGCAATTTAGTTTCGGCTGGAGGGAATCATTATACCATCGTTGCCATCGACTACTTCACCAAGTGGGTGTAGGCAATGCCTACTATCAAGGAAGATGGAGAAAATTCCGCTTATTTCATATTTAATCAGATTATTGCAAGGTTTGGCATACCCAAAGAGATTGTGACTGATCATGGCAGTCATTTCTAGAATAGCATGATGACTGATCTATACAAAATGTTAGGTTTTTGGCAAGAACATTCATCTTCATATTATCCACAAGCGAATGGACAAGTGTTGGCCCGGTTTTGCAACTAGGCTTAGTGCTATGGGCACCTGCTAACTAGTAGCAGTAGTTTCAATAGAATTAAAACAAGAAACTAATCTAAACAAAACTAATCATGGATCTATGCAAGAATATAAGCAAATAATGTAAACATTTAAAAAACAAGAACAAGAAAATATTTAAAGAATGAATTTGTATTGAAAAATGGGGGGCAAGCAAGTGCTTGCGGTAATACCTTCAATGGTGAAGGTTGATGTTGAGCAACTCCCAAGATGAGTAGCTCCAAGCTCCAAGAGGTCTCCTTCTCCAAGGTTGCTTACAATGGCCAAAATGCTCAAGGAAGATTTCGGCAGCATGAGGATGAGATAATGGATGGATGTGAAATGAGGAGCCCCTACCACCTTTTTATAGGTTTTGGTGGTGGGGAATACCATTTGTGGTTTTTTGGAAACCAAATGGTATTGACCAACATGGTTTAGGTACTTTTCCCTCCTTTTTCCTTTTTTGAATAAAATTAATATTTTTATCCCCTTTTTAATATTTTTGGGAATTTGGACCCTTTTTGAGGGTTTTTTATGCTTTTCAGGAAAAATAATCTTTTTTAATGGAAAAAGGGGTGTACTCAGGTCTTTTGGTGACCTTTTGTTGGTTTCAGAGGCTTCGATGGTGAAAAAGTGGACAAATGGGTCATGTGAATAGGGAAATGAGCTAGTGAGCACTTTTTAGGTGTTAACAACAAGTCAAGGCAGTTAACAAAACTTTAAAGGTAATACTGCAAAGAACTGTCAATGCTAGTCGAAATAACTGGCACATCATGCTATACCCTATTCTTTGGGCCTACCGAGTGAACATAAAGCCTGCTACCGGGTTCTCTCCCTTTCATCTTGTGCATGGGATAGAAGCAATCATTCTGATTGAATGCGATATTCCTTCATTAAAACTAGTTGTTCAATTACTACCGGATACTTTAGCACTGGAAGAATGTTTGTTGCATTTATAGCATATAGATGAGCAGCGCTGTGAGGCACTCACAGCAAACGAAATTCACAAGAAACGAGTCAAAGGACAATATGACAAGTCTATCAAGCCTAGGGTGTTCCTTGAAGGAGACCTTGTTTTACTTTGGGATCAGGACAAGGAAGCTTTAGGACCTGGCAAGTTCAAGTCCATGTGGCTCGGGCCTTACATAATTTCCAAAGTACTGAAGAAAGGTGCTTATGAGCTAGTAGACTACGAGGGTAATAAGCTGTCTAAGCCTAGAAATGGGCTCTACCTGAAGAAGTACTATGCCTAGGAAGTTGTGCTTTTTCTTGTAACATAGCTGTATATTTTTGTAGAGCTAGTTTTTGCTTGTGTTTGCTTAGTTAATCTTATGTGTGTCTTCATTTCGTGTATCAGATGTCGAATGGACATTTCTTAGGATTTGTTGATGGCACCAGTCGCCACACCCGATAGTTGGCTTCAGCAGCTTGGGTCATTTACTCACCAGCTGGCCAACTGGTCTCTTCGGGGGGGGGGGTCCCACTATGAACAATGTAGCTGAGTACAATGTGGTTATAGAACTTCTTTGAGATGCCCTTGTTCATGGCATTTCACATTTGGAGGTAAGACTTGATTCGCAACTAGTTGTATTTTAGTTAACGGGTGTTTACCAGATTAGAGATCCTATTTTGCTACGATAGTTTTTGCAAGTTAGATTATTGGAAAGACAGTTTGATTCTATTATATATCAACACATTCCAAGAAATTTAAATGCATTAGCTGACTCATTTGCAAATTATGTCTTAGATTGGCATTTGTATCATGCACTTCCATAAACAACATTTCACACATAAAGTTCAAACACATAGACATGTAAATAACCGATACTGTATATATATCCGATATTGTATAAAAAAATATATGAGTTTTGGATCACAAGTCTATCACAAGTCATGTCATAAAGTACAAAAATGGGCACAATGGCCTAAAAAATATACATAAAGAATCCATCTCCTATGGAGGAGGAGGGGCCTCATCATCATCTACTGCATCCCGATAACATATGACTAGCCTAGCTATCTTCCACAGCACCCTAAGCCATGCTGGGGGCACCCCAACTACATCTTCCTGCATATCAATAGGTATTTGATCCATGTGGCATGTAGGAACATCATGAATCAACTGACTCACTTTCCTCTCTATGGTCCCTAACATAGCATCTACTGCAACAACATCAGCTGGCCTCACGAAGATGGTAGGATGTCCCTCGGGACGGACAGGCCCAATATCTGCATATGACACTTGTTTAGTACTTCAAAATTCATTCATAAAAATCAAATACTTGAAAGTTTGAAAAAATTAAATAATTCTCAAAATAAAAACATACCAATAGATCCCTAGGCTCCACCTGGAGGAAGCACCAGCTCTGGATCATGGCGGAAGTCCAATCCAGCATATGGAAACTGCTCGAATGTCGGCACTTGCCTCTCCCACCACCCCTAGAAATCATCAGTATGATAATAGAAGTGGCTTTCGTCACCACCCTGGTGGAGAAAGATGTCACCCCACCAACTCAATCTAGGCTCACAGGGGTTGACTGGAGGTAGAGGCATCCCTAAGCTAAGACCAGGTACCCTCTCAAAGAAGAAGGTACATAGAATGTTGTCGTATCCAAAGTTCTTCATACTTCCGGATTTGCAACCCGTAAGTTGAAGCTTCATGTTTGTCAGTAAACCAGTGCACCAATTGTACACATGTCCCTGCAAGCATCTAACACCAATATGCATGGAATGCCTCGAAGCTAGGTGTTGTGTGGCACTCCCTGCCATGCAGTTTATCATACTCACAATCACCTTTAGAGGAAGGATTTCAATGGTAGAAACCAGGATTTGACTTCCTGACTTCTCAACACCAGCCACACAGTATGCATTTAAGTACTCTTGCACCGATGTTGCGTCCACATTGCGAGAAGACCCCTTCAAATTTATTGCATCTCCCCTCCTAGAGAGTCCATTAATAAAGTAGATATCGTCGATAGTAAGCTCCAAGGTTTGTCCTCAGATAACAAAAGTATTGGTATCTACATCCCAGTGTTGCACAAGTCTGCGAAGCAATCTATTGAGTGCCCTCATGTTCACGGTTCGGTAAAACTTCAACAAACCACATCTTCTGAGAGCATGGAGAGTGGCTAGGTCTTGCATTGCTACCCTATCCATGTCCTCATGTTCTCTCTCCCTCCATATAAGCACCATCCTGCCACAAAGAATGTCAAATTTTTAGCTCTCCACACTTTTTTCTTCACATTCAGGGGTGGGCGCTACTATACATGCTATACAGTCACGCATGGGCGCTATTGTGTGTGAGCATATTAGTGCACACCTCCCTGTATGCTCTACTATGCCCACTGCAGAGTAGCGCACACGCACTTAACACTGTGAACATTGCCTTACAAGTGATTTTTTGCTCAAAAATTGACAAATAAACAATTGAAATGCAAGTTGGGAGGATTTAAACTTACTTGGTGGAGGCAGAATGTTGATTGGTTGCTCGAATCGATCGCCACGGAGGATTGAAATTCAAGGTTGCTCCCAAATTGTTTTCCCTACAAAACCAAAATGAAATTTGAGTTTCAAATTACAAATTACATATATGAATTTAATTTTAATTTTTACCCACTTTGGTGAAAGCTCTATAGTTTTAAATTCTACCAAATTGTTCTAATTAATCAATTAATAGCTACACATGGTATAAAGGTAATTTCACCCAATGATTCTCATTTTTTCACTAAATTTTGGTAAGATCAATCCTTTAAGACTAAATTTCTCGATGGTAGACCCTTTTAACTAGCTCATAGTTCAAATTTATGTATCATTTGAGATTTTTTGTTGCGATTACTAATATTTTTGTTGAAGTCCTAGTTTTGGCAGATTATGAGTCGTGATCCTAGAAGCTGTTTTTCAAGTCATTTTAAGCTCTTGTTTGGACTATTTAAACCTAAATAAGATTGTCGAGCAAACTTGTCCTCTTCAAGCTCGTTAAAGGAACTGAAGGCTCATCCACTCAGGTATAGAATTACCCCTTTTCCGGGCCTAGGTGGATAAATGACGGAAAAGGTATACTCTAGGTATACTTCTGTATACGCTAGAAGAGTTCTTCTTCCATTGTTTTATACTTTTTCGGGGGAGGAGACTAATTGTACAAAAAAGGACCTTTCGGAGCCTTTCTTTACGGTTTTCAGGCTCTCTAAACATGAAAACACCAAGCGAGCATTCACCTACTAGGGCTCGATGTGAAATCCACGAGAGGGTAAATAGAGGACTGTTTAAGTTTTTCAACTCTATAAACAAGAAAACATTGTCGAGCACAGACCAATCCGAGCTCGATATAAAATCCACGGATAGGTGTAAAGAGGATTGTTTAAGTTTTTCAGACTCTATAAACAGGAAAACACCGGCGAGCATTAACCTACTTGGGCTCGATATTAAAATCCACGAGTAGGTGTGTGGAGTTATTGTTTAAGTTTTTCAGACTCCTTAAAATTGAAAACACCGGCAAGCAAGAACAGATCTCGGCTCGATATTAAAATCAAGAGATCAGTAATATGGAGTAATCTTCTATCTCTTCTTCGAACTCTATAAACAATGAAGAAGGTCCTGAGTCTTCCTCCCATGGGCTCATTAAACTTTTTACATGGTTGGATCTATTGAGTTTTCATTCTTTCTTGGACTCATTAAAACAACAAGAAAGGTATTCTTTTATCTAAAAAGAATAAGGGATGAGAAAGATGTGTCATATCTTCAATGTCAAAGGTAGTTCAGTCAATCCTATCCTTGAACACAGCACCTACTTGAGTTTATCATGTTGGTTGGGTTTAGTTTTTAAACTTAGGGTGAACCTGATCTCCGAGTTGTTCACTCCCCCGGTTGGTTATTCTTGCAACCATATGGAGGGTCTGATAATGTCTCCTACATTTCAGGCTTATCATTTTCTCCGTTATGTTGAAAACTGCCTAAGTCACTTTGTGTTGTGCTCACTGTTCAAGGATATACCCTGTGTCAGCCATTCTACAGTTTACCTTGACCTCATGTGTCGTCCATCCTAGTGTCAGTCTTGTTACATATTACTCCATATCATCTCTTACCAGTTGAGTGTTCCTCGAGTTGGATGATGGAGGATGCCTTAAGGCCTCCCTTCCAACGGACTTCTTCCCATCGACATCAACTCATTTTGCTCTGGGAATGAAGTTTAGAGTTTTGGTTAGTACCTTGGAGATTGCAGTCACCAGTGGCAATTTTTCTCACTGTTGAATTATGAGAATACATCAATGTCTCTTATTTGACAAGATCCTCAATTGTTCGACCCCAAGTCTATTTATTCACACTTGTCGAATCGTACTAGGTACCTTTGGCCCCATTATCATTATCAATGGAAGCCCTCGCATTTGTTAATGGTATACATCAATGACCAGTAATCAAACAATACCCCCCATGTTCAACTATCAGCTCATCTATTCACATGGTTAGGGTTTGTACCTTGGGTTGTTTTGGATGAAGATTTTTGGATTTTGATGACATCACCTCATTATGTTATCACCCAAGTTGCGCAAGACTAAGCCTCACTTATATTCGGCTCTCCATGAGACATAGATCCAGTTTGTTGTTATGGCTATGATCTCTTAGTTTGACATGGATCGACGCTTGTATTTCAAGTGGCCATGCTATATATACATCTCCTTGTTATGTATCGGATATCATGATTGTATCACACTACACATCTATCTGATGTCAAGATTGTAATTGCTTGCTGACCTTGATCTTTGTTTCAGGTGTTCTTGTGACTTGGTTCCGCAGTTTCTTGCTCCTCCTCTGGATTTGGATTATAATGTATTTCGGCCATCGTTTCCCTCTGACCTCACACATTAGGGGGCATCTGTTATAGGTCAAATATGCACTTCTCCGTCCATGATCACCTTGAGCTGTCGATCACACAAAATGACAACTTGGATTGAAGAGCATGATGACCTCAGATGAGACTTTGACCTGACTCACCTCTCTACAAGCTGACAAAACCCTAAAAAGATCATGTTTTGGCATGGGCGCTACTCTGCTTAAGTAAACTAGCGCATATGCCCTACTCTAGTGTACAATAGTATCGCACATCTCCTCATGGGCGCTACTCCTCTTCAGTAGACTAGTGCACAACATCTAAAAAGTTGCAAACGCTAGTTGTTAAACACTATAGTCACGCCCTGGGCGCTACTCCACTGTGAAATAGTAGTGCACATCTTAAAAGATGATCAAAAAATATTAATTTGACGAATGGAGATTAGTTGCAGTTGGTTTCCCAACATCCCCAACTTCTCCTTCAACCACCTCTCGACATGAACTACCTTCCTTGTCCTATAAATGCAAGGAGGATTGAAGAGAGGGTTTAGACATAAAGACATGAAAGCCATAGAGAGACTCTTCTATATGAAAAGCTTGCATTGAAGGAGGTTATGCTAGAGGAACTATGGAGTTAGAGAGGAGAAGGAGCTTAGGATATGGTTGCATGAGCATGTTGCAAAGTCAAGTATACTTTGTATCATTCATCTATTTTTGACAATAAAAGGTTGAAACATCTTTCTCGTCCCAAATCAAATGCTTAATGGACTATGTGTTTGTTTGGATCATGTTGGTTAATGTTTTATGTTTTGAATTACTTTTCATTTCCATCATTGTTATATTGGCCAAGATACACTGAGAAAGGTCTTTGTGTTGCAGGTTTATCAAATGGGATATTGACTTGAGGATCGAGCGCAAGGTTGGACAAAAGCTAGGATCAAAATTCGTTCATAAGGTATGTCCTCAAGGTCTCTAATTTATTTCCATTTATAAACGCTTCTGTAATGCAATCAGTATGTTTACCTGTCACCCCCTTAAGTTGATAGTGTCCATTTCCTCACTATAGGGTAGTATTTCCCACCAACACCCCCCCCCACACACATGTAAAGAATATAACACATACCCAACATTTTGTTGAGCAGTGAGGTAAATTACTTGAGAAGACAATCGAAGTATTGATTCTACCCCCCCCCCTTGTCGTTCCCATAAGCCAATAGGAACTGATAATCACTAGACTGTGTTGATATAGGAGGGACCCTCCCTCTCTAATCAAGCTAGACCTCAAATGGAGTAAAACACTTGGAAAATCATTAGGAGTTAAGAATGGAGTACAGTGTAACAAGTGTCAACGAGAGAGCATGCCAAATCGACAATACCACCAACCCAATATTTTATCCTGACAATACTTCATTAAAATTTTAGTTCTCATCTATACTCCATGTTGAAATTCCAACCTAGCAAATACTCAACAACACTCTATGAGTGCACATAAGCTGGAGGTTGTATTTAATGTGTTTACAACCACTAATCATCATAACAATAGGGTATAAGAAGTATTATAATTTAATTCATATGCATATAGTATAAATTCCTTGCACAAGTAGGCCAGGTTAGGCCTAAACATAGTTTTTGGAACATCACAACATTGACAATAAAACAAGTTCGAGTGTCACAAAGGTTTAATTTTGTATTGAAAGAAGTTTCCAAATATATGGATATAGTACCAATAAGTTTAAACAATAATGAAATTAGTTTTATTATGCTATAATGCTAGTAATGGTAAGAAAACCTAACCAAATGTTCTAGGCACTCTTCAAACTCTACAAGTAAAGGTGAACAAATCTTGTGACCAATATTTTGTGGAGACCATTATTTCCCTTCTTGTGAAATTCAAGGGAACTTGCTTAATATCAATTCCAAACTACCAGAAAAGAACTCACTAATATTTTTTTCATCAAGAAAAAAGTCGTTAATTTCTTATTCATCAAAAAGAGAATCAAAGATAACATTGTTCAATATTACATCTATCCACCTCTAAAAAGCATCCTATCAAACTATACCTTCATCCAATATAAAATGGTTGTCCAAATAGACTTCCAATATTTCCAAAAGGGTGACTGTCCCCTCTAAGATAAATATTACAAAACTATGCCAAGACTAATAATTGTACCACAAAGTTACCAAAACACTACTATATGAAGAAAGACTTAATAAGATCATGTAAAATACATATAGTTATCCTTTGGAGCAAACAAAATTGTCCAACAGTTCTTCAAAATAAATATGCCCATCCATAGGACCCACAACCCTCTTTGAAAGTCTATCGGTTACCATATTTAGTTGACAATAGATATATGAAAAGGAAATATGTGTCAAGCACTTTTTTAATTCCACAACTCTAGAGAACCAATGATCCAAGTTAAGGACCTATAACCTTGTGTTCGCCCCCAACAAATTCCCCTTGATTTTGAAATATGTGTGAAGCACTTTTTTAATTCCACAACTCTAGAGAACCAATGATCCAAGTTAAGGACCTATAGCCTTGTGTTCGCCCCCAACAAATTCCCCTTGATTTTCCAAAATCAAGGGGCCCCCATGTAAATTTTGTAGATACTTACTTTTTGTTGTCTTTCATTTTCTCTTGTTTGATTGCGTAGGTGATTTCATGAATTTCTTTCCTTGATCTTTCACTCTTTGTGCTGCTTGTTCTTTGGGTTGGTTTTCATGCGATGAAGTTTCGGTGATTCGGTCGATCTATGTTGTGTTGGTCTTGTGGCTTACTTGATAATCAACAAGATTTGCATGCTCTTATTCGAACTTATCTAAGTTGATTGCATCATGCGATTTGCTTAATTAGGGTTGGAATGGTTTTTTTTGGCACTCTAACCTTCATTTGGCCTTCACTTTATCAATAAATAAATGAGTACTTAGTGGATCTAGATAAATTTATTAATTGCTTATTTTAAAATATTTAATCCACGTATTCTAAGAGTGTATCTTGAGAAATGAAACTATACCTTTAGTTTGGAGTTTGAGCAATCTAAGAATTTTTGCCTTTTACTTGTTATAATTTTAGACAAATTTAACAATTAAGGCTTGTTCTCTAAGCTTGATCTAGGTATTCAAATTATATGGAGTAAAAGTTCATGACAAAGTGGATGTCTCTCCTTTAAAATAATTACATGAATTGATACTAAGATTTTTACTTAGTTCATTTACCAAAACAAAAACAATTAAAAGTTTAATTTTTTATGATTATCAAGAATCCATCATTAACCTATATCATGTGACTTGTGTTAAATAACTAAAAATGTCAGATAATAAATAAACTAAAATGTATATTTTTCATTTTGTTTGAAAAGTCTCTTTACTTTTTACAATTATGCAAAAGGATTCATAAATGTAATCTTTTAATTATGATTTTGTATTATAACATTTAGAGAATATCAATCCTTTTGACATAACCTTAATGGAACCTTTAATTTATCCTTATTAACATGGTGTATTCTCATCTTTATCAAGTTATTATCTCGATAAATTCCAAAACCCTTTTTCTTTTCGTAAAGGTTCTCTTCCAACATTATTAAGTCACATTATTTTTTTGATATTGTATTAATTTGAGAGGGTTTTTGAATCTTGAGCTTCTTTTCTTTTATTATTATTATTATTATTATATTGTTTGGTGAAGTATTCATAATGGCTTTTTTGTTTGGCATAGAATTATAACCAAATGGTTAGATTATATAATACAAAATTAAATGCCAGATTTTAACGAAATTTGCCTAACTTTTATGTGTTCAAGAAGATCATTTGAGATGAAAGCGATTCTTCTTTTAATAAGAACATCACAGCCTGTACAAAATCAAATGATAAAGCATAAATTATCATCAATTTGGAAATGTATGTCAAGTGGAAACCATCCCATCCAAAGAACGTATCGAGACTATTTCCATTAATAATCCGAAGTACTTCTGATATTGTTCAACTTATTGTTGGATATTGTTTCTTGAAGGAAATGTTATACGGCCATATAAAGTCATAAATACATATCACCAGATTGAAGAGAGAAGCGATTGGTAAGCACGCTCAAATTGTGATGTACTCCACGTATGCCATTTAAAACAAGATCGTTGAACATTACATGCTAGTGCATTTATAATTTCAGGAACATGCTTACATGTCCATCAAAAGCGTACAAAAGAATTTTATCAAATTGTTGAGGAGTAAATAGATACCGAATTGAAGTGATATCTACGCAAATCCCGCCACGAGATTGATGCCATGATATTTCTACAGTTAATGCCATGAATTCGCAAATATCCACTATTGGCACGGGGTTATACTGCATGAAGTGCGGAAGCCGACAACGATGAGAAGGACCATTCATGGAAGAAAGGACCATTCGTGGAGAACAAGGAGCCGATGAAAGCGCAAGATTAGTTTAGTTAGTTAGAATAGGTCATTTGGACCA
Organism: Larix kaempferi; assembly: GCA_027924585.1. Lineage (NCBI taxonomy): Eukaryota > Viridiplantae > Streptophyta > Pinopsida > Pinales > Pinaceae > Larix > Larix kaempferi. The sequence goes on from BSBM01000150.1 coordinate 7,545,619, forward strand.
TGTTGTAACCGCTATAGTTTCCTATAAATAGAACTATGATTATAAGCCTAAGGACATTAGTTGATCAATAGACGAGCGAATGAATTGTTTAATGTTTTGCTCTGCCTTCGGCAAGTTTTGTATGGATCTGCGATAAGTGTTTGGAACTGTCCGTGTGAAGGTTGTACCGCATGTTTTTGATGAATTAATGCATGAAGATGTTCGGATATGTCTATTTCTTATCTCTGTTTGTGTTGAATGATGAATGCCACCTAAATACTGTGTTATGCTTAATTTATGTTGTTCTATCAGTTCTATTGAAGCGATTGCCAGTCTTACCATGTTAGTGCAAATGTTGATTACATATTGAATATGTGAATGATGAATGTATGTTTGAATTGGTAAGAATGATGTGAAGGTAAATCTTTGGTTTCGATAGCAATAGAGTGAGAATAGATGCATGTACTCCCCCTACTGCAGAAACTTGGTTCTTGCAACCCCCTTAATCATCTCGGGTGAGACTTCACTCGCTCCGCGGGTGTTGCCGGAAAGGGTAAAACCTTTCTGGGCTAATGCTTAAGGGTGTTTGGTTGGTGTTTGTTGACAACAGTGCGAAGTGAAACCCTATCGATAGAACTGTGTCAACAAATGGTTCCGTTGCCGAGACATTGAAGAAGAAAGAAGAGGACATGCTATGGCACCTGACGAAACCGGATATTCAAGATTGGTTCGACAAAAAGATATAAGAATTCGCGGAAGCAGAAATCAGAACCCTAGGTAGACGACAAGTAGCTGGTTTCCAAAGCATAACTATTCTGATATTCCGGCGACCAGAGAAGAAGAGGAGGATTGAGAGAGAGTCTCCTGAGGTGACCAGAACATAAAACTGCAAAACAGGACCACAAGGGATGAAGTGACCTTATTGCAATGGAGAAGGTGAACAGGCTACCCCAGAAGCTGAAGAGGGACAGACCCTAAGCTATAACATACCCTCAACTCCGTGCACTACTCATAACTTTGTAGGAAGAAATACAAGTTATTCGCAAAGTTGTCCTATGTGTCAGAACAATGGTAAGAGTAGCAGATCAATAAATAATAACAGTAGGAGTGCAAAAAAGGCAGGTGATGACGTAAAAATGCCAATTTTTCAAGGCAACGGGACTAAGGATCCCAAATAGTATTAATTTTTGTGTGAATTAGTATGGACTATGAAGCAGTTCCATGATGGGAATATCAAAAAGGGCCAACTAGCAACGACCTTTAGGGGCCGTGCGTTAGACTGGTTTTGTGATGAACCTGCAATAATTAATTAATGCAAATACACGAGATATCAGAAATAATAGAACTCAAAATCACTTTTATATTGATCATGGGCCACTTCGAGGGGGCAACCTCCTTTGAGCAAGCTCAATACAATTAACTTCACGGTGCCTTCATAGGCCTCAACACACACTTAGATGGGTTAATACTATGTGTCAATACAAACCATGGGCTAAGTCTAGGCGCCAATAGTATGAATCAAAACCATGGTACATATAATACTATGGGACAACTTACAAAGCATATGCGTCCAATACTATGGGTCAATACTATGGGCTAATATAAACTATGGATCAACAAATACTACGGGACGACTTACAAAGCATATGTGTCCAACAACAATATACTAACAAAGTAAAGACATGGGTTCCTAAAATCCCCTCTCCCTTAGAAAAATATTTGTCCTCAAAGCTTTAGATGTGGAAATTGATGCAGAATCTGAAGGAGTGGGTCCCCTATAGCATCCTTAGGTTGCATTCTGAGCCACTAGTGCCTTTGGAGTTTTAGGGAGGATTGCATGGAAGGCTGTAGATGAAGAAGAACTATATCAGCGATGTGAAAAGTGCGCTCAGAATGGTGCTGATTGGCTTGTTGTTTCAGTCAAATTCTTGCCATGTGAAAATTGTCCTGCAGAATGAGAAGAAGCTGATCACAGTTTTGAAGAATTGAGTCAATTGCCTGAACTGGGGAGCTGCTGAAGGTGTATGGAAGAAGAACTAGTGGTGCATGTACAAAGACTGCTTCATATGGTGTCCTTTGAGATGTGGTACTATACCACTAGAGCGCTTCTAGGAAATCCATAGAAATAGTTGTCCAAATCTGTGGAGGGATGGGTAAGGGTTCGAGCAGTCCTGAAAGGAGGGTCGTTTCACCCTTGTTGACCTGGAAAGTATCACAGTCAACCACCATCCATTGAATTGTCCTTTTGAGTCCCTACCAAAATAAGTTACATTGTTCCTGGTCATACGTTTTGAGGGACCCAGAGTGCCCTACTGATGAAGAAGCATGGAGTTCATAGAAGAGATAGCCCCGTTGAACAGATTGCAACCAATTTGGAACAAGCAGAGAAATAGCTGTAAGAGAAACTGGGTCATCAAATGTGCGAGGAGGAGCATCTTCCACCATATTTTCCTTACCCTTCTGGTAAGTGGTCGCATACTCATAACCCATGAGTTGGATAACCCATTTCAGGTGTGTTGGGGAGGAGACCCGTTGTTCCAGGAAAGTTTCCAGACTCTGGAGATCAATCTTGATGCAGAAATAATTCCCCAATAGGGATGGCTGCCACTTCTGGACTGTATGCAAAATAGTCATCATTTCCTGCTAAGAGGTAGATGCAGCTAAATTCTTACCGGAAAGGTCTCTTGAAGGAAACAAGCTCATTGGTTCAACAAAGACACCTGCATATCTGTCCAAGGAAGTAGTGGAGACTGTTGATGGGTGCGTCTAAATGGAATGGAGCTGAGCGATGACACCATGTGAATTCTTCTTAAGTATTTTTTCTAGGCGATGTGAACTGATGATGCAGAGAGACCCTGGTTGTAAGCCCATAAATTTGTGTTGTGCCCCATTGACTTAAAACTGCATCCAAAGTTCAGCAAAATCCCATAAGATGGGGCCAAGTGTGCGTAACCATTGAACACCCAAAACCACATCACATCCGCCTAAGGACAAGGCAAACATGTGAGAGTGTAGGTTATAATCTTCCATAGAGATACGCACATTGTGACACTTCCCCTTGCAAGGTAAGGTGCCTCCATTGGCAACCATGACTTCAAAGTTGGAGCGAGGATGGACAAAACAATCAGCCTGTTTGGCAATCCGAGGATCAATGAAGTTATGAGTGCTACCAGAATCAATGAGTATGGTAAGAGGGAGCTTCTTGAAGCATCCCCTGACTCACATTGTTTGTGGAGTGGTGACGCCGGTTACAGCATGGAGAGAGAGCTCGGGTGGGTCATCTTGAGATGGGGTGTCAATAGGCAGGTGTTGAATGTCGACCTGATCATCTACTGTATCTGGAGCTTCTTCATCAAGTTCTGAGGTAGGCAGAGAATCCACATCCAAGAGATAGATATTTTGTTGAACACATCTATGTCCCCGAGTGAATTGCTCATCACAATTATAGCAAAGCCCTTTTTCTCGGCATGCCTACATCTCTGTTTCAGACAAATGCTTGATAGGAGTTGGTTGCGGGGCAGGCGTGATGGGAGGTCGTTGGGAACCCATATTTCTGAAGGGAACAAAGGTGGATTTGGAGCGTTGTTGAGCTGCGATCTTGTTCTCAGCCAGCTTAGCCAACCCTAGGACTTCCATCATTGTGTTGGGACAAAACATTTTGACCTCTGAGCGGATTTCATCCTTGAGACCACTGATAAAACAACTCCTGTAGAATTCATCGGACAATCCTTCTGTGTGATTAGCTAGTTTCTCAAATTCCGTCTGATACTCTCTCACTGTGCCAGTTTGGTGAAGTTTAGTGAGTGCTCCTGTGAAGTCGTCAAAAGAACTAGGACCAAATCGTGACAAAAGGAGATGGCAAAAATTTGTCCAGTTTGGCTCGGGATGAGCTTTGATGTACCAACGGTACCATTGAAGGGCTTCCTGTTCCAAATGAAAGGATGCAAGTGGAACTTTCTGAACATCAAAATTATTATGCAGACTGAATTATTGTTCTGCTCGGTATATCCATCCAATCGAATCAGTACCATTGAAGCGAGGAAAATCAAGCTTTGGCCCACGAAAATTGTTGGAAGAAGAGAAATCGGTGGATGCAAAAGATTCTAGCTGTCGGGTATTGTTCATGGCTGAATGCTAAAGATGGAGCTTGAGAAATTTTTCATCCAAATCTTGGAGTTTGGTTTGGATGGCTATAAGTGCGTCCTCCATGGTTTTTTCTCTTGCACGGGTGACAACCATAACCAGGAGTTTTTTTTTTTTTGATTGACTGGGTAGGAAAACAAAAACAGAAACTGCTTCAGTAAAGAAAAATCTGGACTTGGGAAAAAATATGAAGGGTAATTGGGGTTTGACGAGGTTTTGGACAATGTTGAATAGACAGGGAAGCAAAAATGAGGATTTCAGAAGCGGGGTGAAAGAATGGGAAAATTTGGTAGAGGGGGACAAAGAAGCAGAATTCAGAAATGAACTCTGTGGTAAAATTTGAAGGTGATTGGGTGAAAGCTGAGGAAGTTATGGCAAACCCTAAAAATAGACAAATGTAGGATTTCGGGCTTTGGGAAGGGGAATTGGGGATAGGGTCCTCAGGAATGAAATATGCAGAATGGGATGACAGGGGTTCCACGAAAATTTCAAGGGAAACATAGTGAAAACAAGGGAGATATGGAGAAAAAACTTCTTCTTCTTTTTTTTTCCAGACTGGAGCAGCTATGGCTCGGAAGGGATCTGGAATAGATAAATCTGCAATGGCGCAGAAGGGATAAAAAACGGTTGGATCTGAAACGGCGACTGGATCTGGAATGACTTTCAGAATAGATCTGAAACAGTTGGATTTGGAGCGGAAGTGATCGGCAACAGTTCAGCTGAAAATAGATATGGACCCCAGGTATGTGCGGCTTCCTATCGGTTCAGGGGATTCACTTGGCCACCAATGTTGTCTGACGGCTTGCGTACTGGAGCAGTACCCCTCACTCCATGGCTCAGGTAAAACTGATAACCGATTTGCCACAAACGACAGCTCTTGGTTTACCTCACGGGTGGGAACTAGTCAATCAGGTAGGGGTCGTTGCCCTTTTCGCTGGCAAGTCCTCTCAATGGGCCAGCTACTTTGGGGTTCCTGTGGTACTCCTCACAATGAGTTTTAGGGCTTATGCCCAAGTAATTCCCACAGTTAAGCAAATATGGATTATTTCCAAATCCGAAGCTGCAACAGATGCGAAAATATTTTTGGCAAAAATTCCACTCAACGAGCCCAAGAAAGTGCTCTGATACCAGATGTGATGAACCTGCAATAATTAATTAATGCAAATACATGAGATATCAGAAATAATAGAACTCAAAATCACTTTTATATTGATCACGGGCCACTTCAAGGGGGCAACCTCCTTTGAGCAAGCTCAATACAATTAACTTCACGGTGCCTTCATAGGCCTTAACACACACTTATATACTAAGTCTAGGCACCAATACCATGGGTCAATACTATGTGTCAATACAAACCATGGGCTAAGTCTAGGTGACAATACTATGAGTCAAAACCATGGGACATATAATACTATGGGACGACTTACAAAGCATATGCGTCCAATACTATGGGCTAATATAAACTATGGATCAACAAATACTACGGGATGACTTACAAAGCATATGCGTCCAACAACAATATACTAACAAAGTAAAGACATGGGTTCCTAACAGGTATATGAAATTTACGAAGGTACTGACAGGAACTCTAGATAAAACATTGCAATAGATCAGGGGCTGACTGATTGATGAATTTAAAAAACTGAAATCTGAGTCACAGTACATCACAGAGCTAAAGGAAATCAAGCAGTTTCCAAACAAATCAATGTGAGAATTCGACTAGTGGTATAAAACGTTAATGGAAAAGGTGAGTTTCAGGATGAGCGATATGCATCATAAAGAGTGGTTCATCGCAGGATTGGTGCCACACATCCGAGGACCGCTGATGTAACAAAAAGTAACATCCCAGGCAGAAGCGCTGGAAATTGAAATGAAGCTAGAGGCTTCATCGATCGGTGAAACAGACATAGGAATGTGTCGTATACAAGCGCAGCTGGCCAATTTGACGATCCAACTACAGGATATTAAGAAGAGAAAAGAAGTCCACGAAGACATATGGTGCAGTAGATGCATAACAGAAGGACATAATAAGGATCATTGCCCAGAATTTCGAGAGTATTTACAGTCAGGTGCACCGAATCCCCTCAGTCAGGGAGGGATGCCTTGGTGTTGCGTCTGTTAGACGAGAGGACATCGACCAGAAGAATGCGTGTACTTGCAGAAGATGGTATCAAATATAGTTATTTTGTATTTCAAATTCTGTTGATCAGTTGGCCATGACGAAAAAGATTGCAGGGCTTACGAACTACTCTAAGAAAGGACTGCGGATCATTCTTCATGAAGGGAGAGGAGAAACCGTTGGTACAGCAGCAACAATAGTACAATCAACGATAGCCTCACTATAATCCGCAATTGCAGTATGATCAATCGCAGTATGGTCAGCTGCAATATCCACAACCGCAATATCAACCATCGCAGTACGGTCAACTGCAATATCCACAACCGCAGTATGGTCAACCAAAGTACTTGCCATATGGGCCACTGTGAGGAGGTTTCAGAGGGGGGTTCCGCGGAGGTCAAGGTACCGGTGCCGACCGAGGAGAAGTTGTTGGACGAGGTCAAGGACCAATCATATGTTACAATTGCGGATAACAGGGGCATTACCAGAGAGATTGTCTGAATCCAACCCATCAGTGCACTTACTACAGCACTACGGACCATGTTGTCGAGGAATGTCCTTAGCTTATTGCGAAGTGGAAAACTAAGAACCTACCCCCGCTTCCATCAAATCAAAATCAGAACTGGAATCCACCACTAGCAGTACAAAAGATATCAACAGAGGTAAGAGGTCAAACTACGACTATTGGAGTAGTGACTCACGGAGGAGTTGCGACAGGGGAAGACAAGCCACAATTGAGCATCCGAACAACAGTTTGAAAGCAAGTCACATTCGATGTGGAAGCTGAAAGGGATATTTTCTTGAAATCACAGGATGTAATGAGACAGATGAGGCAGCCACCTCTTCACTAGAAAGAATTCACCTATGACATGCCACTGACATTTGACATGACGAATTCACAGAAAAAGACTAACACCTTAAGAGCCTTCTTAGAGAGCTTCCTGGAGTTGGAAAAAGATCAGGACGTAGTGGCAAAGATATCCAACCCGTTGCATCGACAGGAGGGTTCATGACAGGATCAAATGTTCAATTGAATACATAAGAGGAAGATAGGAAGAGAAATGAGGATGTTCGCTCAAATAGGAGCATTCAATGTTGACTCCATTATCTTAGACCTAGGATCAGATGTAACATTCTGACAAAACAGACTTGGGAAATGATGGGGAAACGACAATTGGAATGGTCCTTGGTACAACTATGCCTAGTGAATCAAAGTAAGGTCACCCAGATTGGTCAATTATTCCAGGTCCCAATTGAGATAGAAGGACTCAAAGCATATGCATATTTTGATGTGATAGAGATTGTTGACAACACAATCCCATATCCAGTGCTGCTAGCGATAGATTGGGCGATGGAGAATCGAGCCATAATCAACTTCAAGAAATGAACCATGTCATTTGAAAACCACGACATGAGGGTAGTTGCACCTCTTGATCTTGCAGAAGAGAAGAGATATGTTGAGCCGATGAGGGATGAATTCACTGGGGGGTGGGACAGTCTCTATAACATATCGTAAGACTACAAAAATCCTACTGCATATTGAGAGATAGGATGGTGCAACGTCAGTTCAGCATCATCATATTCGGATGAAGCACTTGAAAATTGGCTGAATCAACTGCATGAAGTATCGTTTAGGAGGTGTGCACGGATCACCCAACCGTTGAGATGGGTATCTACATAAGTGTGCAAACTACCAACATATGAGGGGTTTCCCAATTTGACTGCATTTATCATTGATTTTGAAGAAAAAGTGGTAGAACCACAGCGACTATTGGCCTTGGAGGAAGCCCTGAAGGCTACACCAACGTGATGGTGGGTGGAGCAAAAGTCAACAATAACAAACTGGCCATTATTTCGACACCTAATGGAGGTTAGGTTTGGCGATATTGAAGGATACTGTGGAAGGAAGTACAATGGCAGAGGAGATCCAAAGGAGGGTTTGAATGAATGTAAAAAAAAATGGGGAACGTGATCAAAATAGGAATGGGTCCACGCATTTATTCAAAAATTGGATGAAGTACCATGGAGTTGGTATATCGCAGCAGAGTTGCGATGCAGAACAACCACATGGGAATAGCTGACTATTGGATTTAGCCAAACTTTCAGTTTCTTCGATGAAAACCCCTTCATCCACAACGCGTTACATGAGGTCTGTGAGAAAGTACTCGAAGAAGTTTCGACAAAGAAACCTATGGGACTTCAGTGGACTGCGACACCAAAAATGCTGATGGAATTCTACAACATAACAGGAGAACCAAATGATGAGGATGATCCACGGGCTACGTATATACCAGAATCAGAAGGAAGCGGCAATGTCAAAGCACCAGATATTCCTTTCGACAAGTTTCAGCAATCATTGCAAATCAAGAAAGTGAACATTGGGTCAGAAGAGAATCCCAAGTTCATGAGCATCAGAGATCATTGGGACGACTCGGCCATTGCCAAGATGAATGACCTATTACACGAGTTTCAGGACTTGTTCCTGACAAAATTTTCAAAGATTAAAGGGATTTCTGGGGACCTGGGAGAGATGAAAATGCCACTAAAACCTGATGCGAAGCCAGTAAAGAAGCGATCTTATAGGTTGAATCTGAGGTATAAGGAGTGGGTGATGGTCGAAATCAATAGAATGTTGGAAGCATGAATTATAGAACCAATGGAGGAATCTGAGTGGATTAGTTCGATGGTGGTCCAAGATAAGAAAACTGGCAAAAAATTTGAACGAGAGCGACTCCAATGAAGGAATGGTGCCGCAGAATCAACTACGTCTCTGTAAAAAATAAAGCAATGAAATTAGTAAGGTTCAACATATGTCGACAAGATAATCGCAGACTGCAAAAAGAAGTGGCAAGATTCGGCGCATCGACAACTGCCAAGACGCGAAAGGGTCAAATGCAGTCATAAATGCAACCATTAATCCATGACGGACGGTGACAAAAATGAAAAACTGGCACAATTAATACCCGACGCATGCGGCGGATTTGGTAAATCAGCATTGGATTTGGTAATCATTGTCCAAAATTGGTGGGATGCAGAAAATCAACACTATAAATGTAGGGCAAGGGGACATTTTGACGCACTGTGTGTTAAGAAAGAACCTGCAAAATAACACATGGATGTTTACATTTCGAGCACAATCATCGAACGGCCACAGCTAATGCCAATCATGTAGGAGAAACCATAGATCATGTCCAGAATATCATTCAAAAAGAAGCGGAGCGCAAATAGGCCTGTAGACACCGACCGAGAGCCAAAGAGAGGGATTCGAAATTCATCACGACTTGCAGAAGGAGGAGCAGGAACTTCAGGCACTTCTCAAAAGGAAACAACCTCGCAAGGAGGGTACCTTGGCCCAAAGATACTAGGGTATGTACCACCTAGCATGAAAGGGACACCTACAGTTCGGGTGAGAAAGAACGAGTGATATGTCATTAAGATTCCGCCGATACCGAAATGAGTTCCACAAGAGGGAAATATCGTAGAAAAATTGTAGAGGTTACAATACAGCGACCATGACCTCACAAAATTTCTAGAATGCAGAGAGGCTACATACATCAATGTTCCGCATGAAGAATGAGGCCCGACTAGAAAGGAACCAACGGAGTGGGTGTTGGGTTTGGCACGATCGGGATTACTGGGCCTCACCCAAATACAACACTTTGTGAGATCGGTGTAGGTAAACCCATGCATGAAGCAGTTATTAGAATGTTTTCATGGAGGATACCTATGGATGCATGAAAATATTCCAGTCACAGTCGACCTGATTGCAAGAATCACCAGACTACCCAAGGATGGAGAAGATTCTTCCCAATTTTTCCAAGGGAAGGACAATGACAAGAAGTTTGTAGTAAGGCTGAAGACAATGTATGGAGTGGAGAGAAAATCTAGAGGATACCTAATTGACACGATTAAGAACCAAGCTATCAGATTCAGAGAAAATATATTAGCAGTTAAGGTGGTGCAGAAGAACAGGACAAAATAATGCACTCCAGGCATCATCGCCTCTGCCGAACAATGTGCCATAGGAGTACAAATGAACTGGTCACAATTCCTGCTAAATCAATTGTTGGAGGATGCACTTGATGCATAGGAGAAAGGGAAGGAATTCACATATTCATGGCTCTTGATGTTGATCGCATTAGTAGGATGGAGGGAGCTAGAGCACTATCAAGGCATGGAGATAGTAGAAGCTAGAATACGAGAAGGGGTGCGGTACCAAAATTTATGGGAAACAACCGATAAAGAATGACAATCATTCAACACTGTACAATTCTACTTATTCTTAGACATGATGTAGATAGATGTGCAAGAAGTACCATGGATAACTGAGCAAGCTAGAAGTATCGACTGATCTCAAGGCTATTGGTCGAATCCCAAACAATTTACATCCAATCACGAGCGGATAAGTAGAGGAAGTGGCTACCAACACAATACAAGATCACTAGGGAGGAATTGGACGCCATCATTGATGGATGGCTAGCAAAATGGAAATTTTCAACCGCAGAAGAGGAACTATCGAGTTTAGAGAATGGATAGTCAACAACTCAACCAAATATGCCAGGTTGTTGTGAAATTTTTACTGAAATCATAGAATGTGTCGGATCTTTGAGATAATTTTACCGATCTACCAAAATACGAGCTATAGTCAAAGCCACGTTTTCACCAGATATTATTTCCGTTTAATGAGGCCATTCTTGAACTCACCTATAAAGAATATAATCATAGAATTTTACACCAAATCGCCAGAAGGAAAATGCAGTGGAAATATTATTGATAAGCCTTTTATTTTTAATTTTGGTTTTTATTTCTTGACTTTTCATGATGTTTTGGATGTGCAGGTTAAGGTGGTGAGCATGAGATGAAATTTGTTTGATCAAGGTTAATTTATATTAAAAATTAATTTATCCTGAATGCATTGTTCAGTGGATAAGGTCTACGTATCATTATCAAACCAAATATGCTACATTTATATAGCCAATACCAATGCATAGGTCTCGTGAATAAATTGAATTTTGCACCAATCTATAAATGAAGGCTTTCCATAAGATATTAGCAAGATCTTAATAAGTTTACAACATGAATATATCAAAACCCAATCTTGTAGATATATTCGCTCAATCATTTATCAAAGTACAAAACATAAATTGATGATTATTATGGATCTATCATTTACCAATGCAAAATTTCAAAAGAATGATTCTTATTCTTTTAGCGTTTATTTTCTTAACCAATTATAAATTTATATTCTACTCTTTCTATTTGAGGTTGATTTGTACATCGATTACTTTTGATTTATGTATATGATGTGCAAATATGATAAATATTACCATTATCCTCCATGAAATTGTCCCTATCATCATATCATCGAGAAAGAAGAAGAGAGCACTTTGCAAGTTCAACAAACCGGATGAAGAGGATGCGTGTTGGGGTTTCCTGGAAGACAATGCATTGGGATAAAATAGCTTGATAAATAAGATGGAGGATTTTTCATAGGGATGGAGGATCTAAAAAAAGTTTCTTCATTATAAAAGGAAGAGAATTTTGATTGTTGAAGGGGGGGAGGTCTCCACAGTGACTCAAGGATTTTTCCAAACCACTCTAACCTCTATTTATTCTTTTGTAATCTCTGTATTCTAGGAGAGGAGATTAGGAGTCTTCACCATCAACTTTAGTGGAAATCGATCCAGCTCTGTAATATTTTTATCACATAGCAAATAGAAATTATCTTCATTGTTGTGATCATTTCAAGCATCTAATTATGTTTTGTAAGATTGTTCTTATTCACTTAATTGAATGTATATTGGATAGGTTTATTCATTTTTATGCTATTCCTTGTCTGGTTGCTTAAAATGGTTGTAGAACTTGATGTGTAAACATATCTTTAGAATCATAAACATATTGTTTCCTAATTATGAAAATATTGGTGCTTCAACATATTACTATGCTTGTGTCTTTGATTTAGTAGGAAAGTAATACTACCATTGTTTTATGCATCAAGATTAATTGTAAATCACACTTATATGCAGGATAGGATAGGAAGTAGAAGATTAGATAGTACAAAGTATACATAATTTATGTAATATCCCAAGACATGGACTACTTTGTTATGTGTTGAGGGTAAGCTCTAGATCACATGGACTACTTTGTTATGTGTTGAGCATAAGATCTGGATCACATGGACTACTTTGTTATGTATTGAGCGTAAGCTATGGATCACAAGGACTACTTTGTTATGTATTAAGCATAATATCTGGATGACATGGACTACTTTATTATGTGTTGAGCGTAAGCTATGGATCACATGGACTACTTTGTTATGTGTTGAGCATAAGATCTGGATCACAAGGACTACTTTGTTATGTGTTGAGCGTAAGATATGGATCACATGGAATACTTTGTATGTGTTGAGCGTAAGCTTTGTATCACATGGACTACTTTGTATGTGTTGAGCGTAAGCTCTGGATCACTTGGACTACTTTGTTATGTGTTGAGCGTAGGCTTTGGATCACATGGACTACTTTGTATGTGTTGAGCATAAGCTATGAATCACATGGAATACTTTGATATGTGTTGAGCATAAGCTCTGGATCACATGGAATATTTTATTGGGTGTTGAGCATAAGCTATGGATCACCTAGAATATGATCATTGTCTCTAGGTGTGGCTTTTATGACTCCTATCCTAGTGTTGAGCATAAGCTCTGGGAGAGTACTGGAGTTACTTTACATGAAGTGTTGAGAATAAAGATATGGAAGCACTTAGAATCATTATACTACTGATGTTGAGCTAAAAACTTTGGATCATTAGTAATCATCTTTTTCTATTATTTAAATGAATTACCTTCTTTTATTTCTAAAATTGACTGGTACCGTGCCACTCAAAGAGGAATCGAGCATGCAAAGAGATTAGAATGACTGAGTAGTTGATAAACTAGATCAACTAGATGATAGGGTAAGTAAAATGAATCCTATATTAAACTAGGAGAGTTTAAAACAATATGAATTATAGGGTAAAATAAACACTGAGAGTTTAAAAATAGATTTAATAAAAGATAAAAAAATAAACTGTGAGAGTTTTTGAATAAAACAAATAGTTATATAAAGATAAGATAAAGAAAACAAACTGTCAAGACTATCTAGTAACTGAACTAAGTGATCTAAAATTAAAATCCCTTGGAGCCTTCTCCTCATTGAAAAACTTAAAAGTAGGAGGACAGTACAAAAGACAAGGGGGTTGAAAGAGGATTGGGAGGATCCAAGTCATAAATACTTGAGTACACAAATTTTCAAATTGAGTCCTTTAGTAAGAAATATAACAAAGTTTCACCTTGGAGTTTTAGTCTCTTGTCATGCTTGATTTGGCTCGGGGGTGATATGTCAAATGAACCAGGAATAGTTCTATATATACAGTTGGGAGGAACGTGGTAGTTTCCAAGTCAGTCAGAAATCAGAGAAAGGAATGATAAGTATTTTTGTTATGTTTATTAATGCTAAACTTGTTTTTGATCTGATTTGATCCTCTTTATACTCTGGTCTTGTTATGTAGAAAATATGAAGGTAGTAAATTTTGTATACATTAATACTATTCATGGAAAACCTGCTTTAAGAATCTAAAAGGTAGATTTATTATGGCTAAATCAAATTTTGATAAAATCTCATACTTCAGTTCGTTATGTAGTGCTACCTTATTATTATACAATGAATGTTTATATTCTGAATATGGTTTTCTATCTTATTATGATGCAATAAACGTTTATGGTCTTCTATCTTATTATTATTCAATAAAGATTTGTATTCTGAATATGGTCATTGACAAAATTATTAGTCCTGACATATGGGTTTTTAAAGCCATATCATCTTTCAACCTTGGCTAAAACTCATATTTTAATTATTCATTATAGGTTATTCCGAATTAGGGAGAATCTCTCCCTTCAAGCTTCGCTATATTATTTATTATATACTTATAAATTATATATACTAAATAAACTAGGTCGGCCCTCGCACGAAGTTGAGGGACCCTTTTGGTTCAATCATGCACTCGCAAAACGCATGAGAATTGTGTAAATCAGAAACGTGGGAGCGTTACTTAAAACTAGGCATGGGAGGACTTTGACCCTGCCATGTTAATTAACATGTAGGATAGGAGTCCAAAACGCGCGCACATTATAGTGATACAAAACGCACACATTTTGGTTAATATAAATAATAATAAAAACAGTATGCACACTGTGGCACTGTTTTACCCACTGTTTTCTCAAAATGCGAACGCTCGAGCGATTTCATCTTGCCAAAAATGCATTGGAGAAGTTCAACGTGGGAGATTTGGAAGCTCAATGAGGGATATTTCATCTTGCACGGAGGATTGGAAAGGTAAGCATCCAAATCCTTGCCTCATTTCATCATTAAAAATATAAATTTTGATGTTGCCCTAAACTAGAAATCTTTGTAAATGAAATACCAAAACTAAAAATTATAAAATTTGTTATTTAACATATCTTAATTCCTCCCTACTATCAATCCCTTAATGAATTTTACATCCACCCTGTTAGACACAATGGCTCACTTCAATATCATATTTATCCATGAACTATGTACTAATCACACGCCATTCATCAAGCAAACACATCAGCACATTGCACAAGAGACACTAGATATAATCTTTGTAATTTTGTGATTTTGTTGACATAATTTCCTCATCAAATAGGAAGTCGACTTGTCAATATTAAATAAAATTCTAATTTGATTTCCATAAACACCTCATAAATTATAAATATACATATATATTTAGACTTTCTTTTTCCCACCTAAACGTGGTCTTCATACCCACATCATAACCATTTTCTTTTGCTTCCAACATGGCCACACTAGCTTGTAACTCATGACCGCAAGGGCCATATTTATGCCTTTGAACATTCCTGCAACTAGAACTTCTTCAATTGCCCGCATGGGGGTCTTTGGCATGCCTCCAGGATGCCCATGGCTTCCACAAGCATGCCCGCATATGCATCTTCAATATGCATGCATGTCACCTTGTCCACATGCCCACATGTCCATCATCTTCATTCCTGGATGCCCGTAGATGCCATAAGGGATGCCCCCAATTTCCTTTCCAAGTGTCAACTTCAATATTCTTTGTTCACTTCATGCTTCTTTGTTCATGTCACTTGTTATCTCCAAGTCATCCTTGTCTAGGGTATTAAGACCAACTCCAAATGACCACAGTATGGGTCATTTGGCTCATTAGGTGTGCCAATGTCCATCACCTTGTCTTTTGTCTTGTCTTTCCCATCCTTAACCAATAAAAATACATATATTTGCCACATCATCATGGTGTTTATGCCCACATGGTCTCGACCCTTATTCCCACAAGGACCCATAATGTATGCCTGCAATGGTCATATGAAATGATATTTATGTTTGTAATGTATGCCTGAGATGATATTTATGTTTGCAATGTATTCGTTCTTGCACAAAGTTTGTACATTTTTCATTTTTTAGAGATGTCATTATAGCACATGTATATGTTTTTAATTATTTTTTATTTTATTTTTTGATTGCAGTGACGACCATGGATGCACACTCAGGCATCCAAAGAGAAATTCAGAGGCTCATAGAAATTCGAGCCTCAATTACTATTGTTGATGATAGACATCTTATGTTTGCATCCAATTTGGATGCAATGATAGAGACCTTTAGTAGGTCTGATGGTGCACTGGAAGATATTGCCACATTCAGAGAAAGAAAGAGGCAACAATATCAGGATGGACTTAGCTACAAAGAAGTCAAGAAGTTGAAAATCTCAAAACAACATATATTTTCCCTCTTTAGAGATCCATGGACAGGTGAAATCCCGAATGCAAACAAAAGGCACATTTCTATCAATCGGTGTACATATCAACCATTTATAGATAACTGGATCAACTGATGGTACATGGTGTTCGATGCACCACCACACAACAACAGAGAAATGCCCCTATATTTTTTGAAAAAGATGTATGCAGAATTTGTAATGGGGAAGCATGTTAACTATTTTGATATCTTGGAGTACCAGGGCGTTGGGATGGGGATGCCTCAGCAACATCCCAATGCGAGGCATATAGATCCCAATCTCCTAGTAGCTCCACCTCGTATGAAGCTACCCAGTCCAAATGTGCCAACTACACATCAGTTGGTCCCAGAGACACGTGATTCCTTCCTACTGTTGGCACAGGCAGTTGTTCACCATAGCACATATATTCAAGGTACGTACCAGGCGGTCCCATCAGATCCACCATCTATGGCTGGAGTACAGCTGCCACCTATCGGTGGGGTAGAGACACCACCTTCCAATGCCGTAGGAGAATCTGGTAGTGGCCCTAGACCTTTACATCATGAGCATAGCTGAGAGTCACACCCATGCATAGTATGTGGCCATCCTTGCTTTGGTCATGCCCAAACAGATGATACCTTTACTGGATACTTTACATAGGTAAGTAAGTGGTTAACAATTTAGTGTCATTTGTAAATTGTTTTTCCTTACTATGCACATATATATAGATTGCTAATATTTTTGATGATTTGAAACTTGTAGTTGCTACAAGAAGGGCACGGGGTTGAAGACCTTTGCACCGATGATGCAGAGCATAGTCCATAGGCTCATGCACCAGCACCTGAAGGGCATGAGGGGAAAGAGGGGAAAGAGGATCATGCAATAGCACCACCCGATGATGATGATGTTTTCATACTTTCAGCGACAACATCTCATGCCGAGGTAACTATTTCAACATGAAATTATTTTAATACATGAGTAAATCTAATTAACAATTTAGTGCCATTTGTAAATTATTTTTCCTTACTATGTACACATATATAGATTACTAATATTTTTAATGATTTTAAAACTTGTAGTTTCTACCATAAGGGCATGAGGGGCAAGAAGCTCATGTAGAAGAACCTTCTGAGTTACAAGATGTTGTCATACCTTCAGCGACAACATCTCACGTTGAGGTAACTATTTCAACATGACATTATTTTAATACATGTTATTTTTTATCACATGTTACTTAATTAATGATACACGATCTAATATTTACAATTTTCTAAATTGTAGGTTGTAGATCCCCATCAGATGGAAATGATTTCATCTAGTGATGTCCCCCCTAGTGGGGAGACAAGCTCTACACATCCCATAGGGGATCAACAAGTGGCAGAAAGTTTCTTAGAATTGATTGATGTATACAGTACATCGGTGTGTATTTCATCGTTGTCATTTTGTTAATACATGGTATTTCCTTGACCAATGCATTTCTAACTACATCAGTATTGGTGATTGTAGCCACTAGGCTCTATACTTCATAGACTGTTAGCAGTTGGATCTCCTCGTAGTCCAAATGTGAAAAAGACACAAGTGTATAAGAGAGGCTCCACTCCTAGAAAGGGTGTGGATGTCCTCTATATCAGACACATAAGAGATCCATCTACCCCTCACCTGACAAGGGTCATTGATGCTACAGTTAGTGTTGCATTTGCAATAGGCATAAGTCATACAGAGGTAACTATTTCAACAATCACAATGCATAGTATTTAACCATGTTACTATATTGTTTATTCATGCATGTCTAAGTATTTCCCCATTTGGTGATTGCATCAATTAGCGGTAGAAGTGCCCGACCCCTCTGCTCAATACATGGTTCTGACCGGGTCTCCTCTTATGGTGAGATGTTCATTAATGACCAAGTTTTTTTATTCAATTTACCCAAACATGTTGATCAATGTTGAATTGTTGAATTAATTGAGATAAAATCTTTTATTTGCAGAGCTTAACTATAGAGAGGCCTTCCATGAGCACACCACTCACATCTATACCCCATGAGGATTTGGTGAGTGTTTGTCATAAATAATTTGGCCATAAGTTAATTTTTTAAGTTTGTTAATGGTATGGTATTAGTGCAGCTATTTGATAAAAATATTGATTTTTTTTTGCAGACTCTTGAGATGCAGAGCAATCCCAAGGAGATGGTTGATAGAGGAAAGTTGGGGAAAAACAAGCGAAAGATTGATTTTTGATGTTGCATAGTCTTGTATATATGTATTTTGACATGTACATGTACACATTGTTGTACTTAGGGATACATGTACATTGATAGGCCATTTGAGGGCCGGATACTTTGCCATATTTTGTATTACAAACATTCGACTATCAATGCATAATACAATATATTCCATATTTTCTCTTGAGTTTCCACTTGTGCGAGTGATGATTTATCTCTTCCACAAATTGATAAATTATGCTATTGAAATTTATATAATTACATTTTAAGAAATATTTATTCTCTTACATTTATTGCATTGATTAAGTAACATCTCACCATTGTGTTATGAAAACATTATCTTAATGGAAAAAGTAATAATATCTTTCAATAGTTCAATGAACTTAACAGATGCATGCTAATTTGATATCTAATTTAAAATTGTGTTTTTTGTGAACTCCAAGGGTTCATCTTTGGATTATTCATCTTTATACAATAAACACCTACAACCATCAGCCTATGTGTGTGTGCATCCTCATGTTATTGGATTACTCATCTTGTGCATCCTCATCTGTGCATCCATTTTCCACTTGTCATGATGCAAAAGTAATCATACAGAATCCATGGAAAATGAAATACCTCACTAGTTTAATGATATTCCTTGATAATGTTGTTTTGATGAAGGAAAATAACATGTTCATGGTCCTATGTTTGTAAAAGGGATGGATTATCCTCATATGAAAATGTATTTAAAATTGAATGTTCTTGATTGATACAAACAATGATGTAATGGTTGTTCATTGTGATTTGGAGCCGACCTTGCTTCAATTTATTCTTTATTTATTTATTTTTAATTTCATATGCATGCCCACATTGTCACAAGTTTGGGCTTCCACACCAAATTTAAAGGGTTTAAATAAGGGATCCATGTCATCAAAATAAGTCATGTGCACCAAGCTACAATATGCCATGTCATCATTCAAGTTCTTTAAAGGTATAATGGATTTACCACAATGAGTTAGGGCTTATTCATGTTCATGGGCTTCTTCAAATCTTGTGGGCTTCAACAACATCATGACCACAATATGTAGCATGTAAAGGTTGCAAGACCACAAACACCACCAAATGTCCAAGGGCCCAATTTCACCAAAACAAAGACTTCATTAAAGTCATGAGCATGTTTGAAGGATTCTTCAAAATTTGTGTGGGCTTCATGAACCCATTAAGCCACAAATGACCACAGAATGGGTCATTTGGCTCATTAGGTGTTCCCAAGGCTCCAATGCCCACAAATTTTCCTTGTCATCAATGATGGTTTATCATGCTTGCTTGTCTTTAAGTCCTCCATGCTTGCTACTTGCTAGTATGTCACCGATGCTTTGTCATCAAGCTTTTGTCATCAATACATCGTCCATATTATCAAGCCATGTCACCATCATACTAATCAATGTCTTCAAACTTGTCCATTGTCTTTTCCAACATCTTGCCATTGTACCATGTCCATTTTCCATGTCAACAACCTCTTGACCTTGGTCATGTCATCATACTTAACCTTTGTCATTAATGTTGTCATCAATGACAATCATATTCATCAAAACATTGCCTCCATTTCTTATTTGAAACTTTGAATTCTTAAAAATGACATTAATTACTCAAAATTGAAATATAGTGGAACACTAAGGAGTTGTTAAATGATGTGGCACACTAAGGGCATAGAAATATACCAAGGGTGCAGTGTGGTAGGTTTGATTGCCACTCTTTGAATGTCTAGTTCTAGAATCAAAATAAAAAATTTCAAAGTTGACCCCCGTGTGCAACAATTGCACACTCCCTTACTAAAGAAAACCCTAGTTTGAAAAATGGACCTACCTTATGACACATGGGCCATGGGACTGGCGGAGAGGGGCACCCCTAGAACTATCACGATGTCTTGAATCCAACGGAGTCGATGGTTTGTCGATCCAAACCACGGTCATCATTCTATGGCTCGTTCTGCCTTACATCCAAAAGGCCTTTAGGGACACCTGCTGAATACCTACCGAGGGCATAGAATGATGACCATGTAACAAAACCAGGTCCCAGAGAGTCTTGCAAGTGTTTTTAGAAAGGCTCTAGTTGGGAACGCTAGCCATAAGTTCTCGGTGGATTATTTTGTAAAGTTGACCCCCATGTGCAAAAATTGCATACTCCCTTATTGCGCAAAACCCTAGTTTCCAAAATGGACCTACAAGGTGACACCTGAGCCATGGGACTAGAGGGGAGGGGTACCCCTAGCACTATCCCGATGTCCTGAATCCAAATGGATTTGACAGTTTGTCAATCCGAGCCACGGTCATCATTCTATGGCTTGTTCCATCTCACATCCAAAAGGCCTTCAGGGACACCTGTTGGATACCTACAAGGGGCATAGAATTCCAACCGTGCAACAAAACTGGGTTCTGGGGAGTCCTGCAAGTGTGTCTAGGAAGGTTCCAGCCAGGAACGCTAGCCATAAGTGCCCGGTGGATGATTTTGCAAAGTTGACCCCCATGTGAAAAAATTGCGCACTCCCTTACTAAGCAAAACCCTAGTTTCAAAAATGGACCTACAAGATGACACCTGGGCCATGGGACCAGAGGAGAGGGGAACCCCTAGCACTATCCCAATTTCATGATTCCAATGGAGTCGACGATTTGTCGATCCAAGTCACGATCGTCATTCTATGGCTCATTCTGTCTTGCATCCAAAAGGCCTTCAGGGACACCTGTTGGATACCTACTAGGGGCATAGAAGGACGACCGTGTAACAAAACTAGGTTTCGAGGAGTCCTGCAAGTGTCTCTAGGAAGGTTTTGACTGAGAACACTAGCCATAAGTGCCCGGTGGATGATTTTGCAAAGTTGACCCCTGTGTGCAAAAATTGCACAGTCCCTTATTGAGCAAAACCTTAATTTCCAAGATGGACCTACAAGATGACACCTGGGCCATGGGACTAGAGGGGAGGAGCACCCCTAGCACTATCTTGATGTCCTGAATCCAACAGAGTCGACGGTTTGTCAATCCGAGCCATGGTCATCATTATATGGCTCATTCTGTCTCACATCCAAAAGGCCTTCGAGGACACCTATTGGATACCTACCGGGGGCATAGAATTCCAACTGTGCAACAAAACCAGGTTCCGGGGAGTCCTACAAGTGTGTCTAGGAAGGATCCATCCAGGAACGCTATCCATAAGTGCCCGGTGGATGATTTTGCAAAGTTGACCCCCATGTACAAAAATTACACACTCCCTTATTGAGCAAAACCCTAGTTTCGAAAATGGACCTACAAGATGACACCTAGGCCATGGAAAACTTTTAAAAGGAGAAAACAAAAACAATATGTAATGAATGAGACTTGCCTTAAAATAGTAAAATATAAGGAGATTCTAAATGTCAACTCAACCTAATATTTAAAAGACCCAAAATCTATTAAAAACAAGGCCAAAGGACAAACTATAAATGTCCAATGTACAAGACACTCACAACAACAGACCGCGAGAAGATAGGAGAATATAGGATAAGAAAAGATAAGAGACCATGCTCAAAAATATTTGGTGAGCATTTCATTCCAGACCAAGCTATTCCCATTCATTTCCGAGGCCATTTGAGGCCGAAGGATCTAGCAAGCATTCGTTTTCAAAAGTGGTTCAAGAGGCTCTTGCATCCTTTGAAGTGACCAAGAGTCTTTGTTGTACCTGTGAATATTGATATTGGTACTTAATACTTACCTAGCATATTGGTTCAAAAACAAAGTGGCTTAATCGATGCATGGATGTGGAAGTTGTGTTTTCCATATTTGTCTCAAGTATGAGAAGGCATGGCCATATCAGGCTCTTTAGGAATTGAAACATAGTATGATACAATGCCTAGGTATTGAATTCAATTAAAATTTTATCCCCATTTCCCTTTCTTAATGTGAAAATCTTCCCCCCCATTAAGAGTATTCTCAAGCAAAAATATCCTTTCCATGCCTATCCTAGTTTTACTATGCGGTGTGTAGTTCATGAAACCCTAGTTGGTTTGTAATTTGTAAGTGTAGCTTAGGCATATGGTTGAAACCCTAGTTTACGAAATGAATGCACAATGAAGTCACTAGGCCATGAGAACAAGAGGGAGAGGGACCCCTAGAGGTAATTGCATGCCAAGATACCAACAGAGTCAATGGTTCGTCGATCCGACCTTCGGTTGCCGAGTTATGTCGAGTTGCAAGTCCCATGAAAATGTCGTTCAATGAGACTTGGTGACTTTCGGTCTAGGAGCAAAAAAGAAAATGGAGCAGCAAGACTGCGTGTTGTTGGCTCCTGCAAGTGTGTATGGGCAATGCCGATGTGGGAACCAACACTGGCTCGGTGGAGGGTTTTGCAGAGTTGACCCACCAATGCGAGATTGCATTGAAGGAAATTGAGCAAAACCCTAGTTTATGAAATGAATGCATAATGAATTCATTGGGCCATGAGAACATGAGGGAGAGGGCCCCCTAGAGGTAATCGCATGCCAGGAGACCAACGGATTCGACGGTTCATCGATCCGACCTCTGGTTTCCGAGTTATGTCGAGTTGAAAGTCGCATGAAAATGTCGTTCAGGGACACTTGGTGACTTTCGGTCCGGGAGCAAAAAAGCAAATGGAGCAGCAAGATTGCGTGTCATTGGATCCTACAAGTGTGTATGGGAAATGCCGACGTGGGAACACTACCAACACTGGTTCGGTGGATGGTTTTGTAGAGTTGACCCACCAATGTGAGATTGCATTGAAGGAAACTGAGCAAAACCCTAGTTTAGAAAATGAACGCACACTGAAGTCATTGGGCCATGAGAACATGAGGGAGAGGCCCCCCTAGAGGTAATCGCACGCCAGGAGACCAATGGAGTCGAAGGTTCGTCTATCCGACCTCCGATTGCCGAGTTATGTCAAGTTGCAAGTTGCATGAAAATGTTGTCCAGGGACACTTAGTGACTTTCGGTCCGGGAGCGAAAAAGAAAATGGCGCAGGAAGGTTGCGTGTCGTTGGCTCTTGCAAGTGTGTATGGGCAATGTTGATGTGGGAACACTACCAACACTGGCTCGATGGAGGGTTTTGTAGAGTTGACCCACCAATGTGAGATTGCATTGAAGGAAACTGAGGAAAACCCTAGTTTACGAAATGAATGCATAATGAAGTCATTGGGCCATGAGAACACGAGGGAGAGGGCCCCTTAGAGGTAATTGCATGCTAGGAGACAAATGGAGTCGATGGTTTGTCTATCCAACCTCTGGTTTCCGAGTTATGTCGATTTGCAAGTCACATGAAAATGTTGTTCAGGGACACTTGATGACTTTCGGTCTAGGAGCGAAAAATCAAACGGAGTAGCAAGATTGTGTGTCGTTGGCTCTTGCAAGTGTGTATGGGAAATGCCGACATGGGAACACTACCAACACTGGCTCGGTGGAGGGTTTTTCAGAGTTGACCCACCAAGGTAAGATTGCATTGAAGGAAACTAAGCAAAACCCTATTTTATGAAATGAGTGCATAATGAAGTCACTGGGCCATGAGAACACGAGGGAGAGGCCCTCCTAGAGGTAATCACATGTGAGGAGACCAACGGATTCGATGGTTCGTCGATATCACCTCCGGTTGCCTAGATTTGTCGAGTTACAAGTCGCATGAAAATGCCATCGAAACTAGCCCAATAGAGTCATAGGGGTATTATTTCTCAAATTCACTTAAGTGAGTTGAGTGGAGTATTTCATTATTTTAAGGACCCGAACCAGCCAGTTGGTTGAGCCTACTTGCACATCATCGATATATCGGTCCAAAATTTATGTGATTTTAAACGGATGAGCATGAGCACCTTTGAACTAGGAAGAGGTAAAATGAGCTAGGTTGAGGGCAATAAATGATGTATTTTTTCACACAATCTAACAGAAAATGGTCGCAGGATTGGGTGGGATAACTCCCTCCAAACAATAGCCAACACAAATCTTCAAAGCGGGGTTAAGGGAGGGAATTTTTTTTTAAAACAAGTAATAATATTCACTTTATATAGAGTATAAATTATTGCTACGTGGAAGCTTCTCATAAATTGAGATCATAATGGTAGCCTCCCCTATTAACTTATATGATATTGCAAGGATTTTGTAATGTGACAAGGTTTTTCTCTACGCTCTGAATAAGGAATCCATTAAATAATTAATGTCGTTGTTAAATGCAGGGTAAGCATCCCTATAATGCCATAAAGGAAAGAGTTCATCATTTAAAGCATCAACGTACCAGATGCTTAGTAAGGGAGTGTGTAGTTTTTGCACACAGTGGTCAACTTTGCAAAATCATCCACCAGGCACTTTTGGCTAGCGTTCCTGACTGGAATTTTAATCATTGATGTCACATCCAATTGAGTTTTAATGGTTCCAATTGAATTTAATGGAGTCCGGGTTCCCATGCTCCCGTTAAATTAGGCCCATCACTGAATAAAATGAACCTAGCTAAGGTGTTGAATTTAAATCATTCATGTCATGTCCAATTGAATTTTAATGGAGTCAATCAAGCTATCTAATGCAATAGTTGTCGGTTAATCTACGAAACTAGGGCTTTGCTCAGTAAGCGAGTGTGCAGTTTTTGCACACGGGGGTCAAATTTGCAAAATCATCCACCGAGAACTTATGGCTAGCATTCCTAACCGGAACCTTCCTAGACACACTTTTAGGACTCCCCAAAACTCAGTTTTGTTGCACGGTCGTCATTCTATGCCCTCGGTAGGTATCTAGCAGGTGTCCCTGAAGGCCTTTTGGATGTGAGACAGAAATAGCCATAGAATGATGACCGTGGCTCGGATCAACAAACCGTCGACTCCGTTGGA
Source organism: Larix kaempferi (assembly GCA_027924585.1). Classification (NCBI taxonomy): domain Eukaryota; kingdom Viridiplantae; phylum Streptophyta; class Pinopsida; order Pinales; family Pinaceae; genus Larix; species Larix kaempferi. Next base: position 7,570,720 of record BSBM01000150.1, read on the forward strand.
TTCAGGACATCAAGATAGTGCTAGGAGTGCCCCTCTCCTCTATTCTAACAGTTATATTTGTGTGGATGATGGATGGGAATATTATGGTGAAAAATGGGAAGGCGATGGTGAAAACATGGGTAGGAAGAGAACGGTGGTGATGTTCATGGTGGCATGGTCATGGTGACAACGACCATGGGTATAGTGATAATGAGCATGAAGATCATGATGGTGCTAGTGAGCATGAAAATGGGAATGAGGATGTAGATATTATGGTTTACTTAGATGGGAGAAAAAAACAAAGAAAACAAATCCATGACAAAACATGTGCAATTTATCAAGTTGTACCAAGTCTATGAAATTTATCAATCTATGAAGCTATCAATGTATGGATGCAATAGTCAAAATATTATTGTCAATACTCAATGAGACCATGAAAAAAAATCATAGCATACATGTACACCACATACCTATAATAAATTAGTTGATAAAACATGCAAACCATATACCAAATTACCTACCTATGGTCATTCAACTAGACCATCAGGATCACCTCAAATACCAATGGTTTCCTTTAACCTCTCGTGCTCAGAATAAGGAAATAAGTATCATTCCTTTGATGAGTTCTTCCTTGGCATTGTTTGTAGCTCGAGGTTTGTGCCAATAACTAAGTTTTTATAATGGTATACAATCTCACCTGGTCTATAATATTCATATGTATACCCTTTTCCATTTACTAAGTGGGAAACTTGGTTCAAATATTCTCCCTTTATAACCATCAACCTAATCGGAAAATCAACTCCCTCAGAGTCCCGCAATGGGACATTTAGGGTTTGCTTCCCCTCTAAGCAATGTGCCAGCCAATAGTCAGTGCACCATACATTGCGCCTCAGGGAAACCACTGCATATATATGCCCTGGAGGAAATATAGTTCCAATGTTTCAGTCAACTAATTAGCGAAAACTAGTTGTCAAAAATATCAAAAATATACACAGCTAATTAGACACAACTAGTTGTCAAAAATATAAAAATATTAATCGAACCTAGTTGTACAAGATATGATATGTGGTCATAGTCTGGTGAAATACTTGATTGGTCCTCCTCCAACTGGGATAATTCTGTATCTATCCGTCGACCAATGGGGAGTGATACACGGTCCCAGCTATCAACCCAATCCATGGATTCACATTTGTCCCATTCACCACTACTGCATGGAGAACAAAAACATGACAGTTTCCTTGTCCACATTTCAAGTATAACATTGTCCGACATTCTAACTGAATGAAATGCATGAGTTCCTTGGATGGTATTGCACTCATATAACTGTGAATGATCTACATTTACCACCTCCCAAAAATATATAACCACATGTGCTTTCCTAGTTGAGTGATCTTTCTACCTTCTTTCTCCCTCAACCATGACTGAAGCACACCATTCAACGATGGTTTTTTCATTTCGGATGATAGGTCCATCTGTGAACTTCATTTCTTTCTTGCGTAATGCAGTCTTTATGCATGCACCTGCTCCATCATGTTCACCTTTTCCATGTTCAGTCTCGAAATAGTTCCAAATATGTGGCACCTTGTGCCTTTTGTGGAGCCTACACAACCATTAAAGGACACGGGCATTTTTGAATTGCCCTGCACAACCGTCAGACCAAATCCAATGTTGTTCCATCCGTATATTGTTATCCTTCAAGTGATTGTAGAACATTTCAAAGTTGTGTTGTACGAAAGCCAAGTCGTGACACCTGTCATCACTTATGTAGAAGTGATACTCCTTCAATATAACCATGTTGTCTTCAGTACTATCTGCCCCATGTCTATAGGTGATATGGACCATTAGGCTGAGCTGGTCTGAGTGATAGTATTGACTCTGAATCTCATTTTGCAGTTGAAGAGTGTAGTTTTCCACAAAATCGACCACTAACAGGATAGTCCCGATAGGAAATGTATCCCTGCACATTCTAAATTGTTCATCTTGCAAATGAGCCACATGCACATGCTTTACATACTGTTGTGTCTTTTCAAAGAATTCCTCCATGAAGTCGCAAACCCGTACCTGGTAGATCAACAATAAAGACATTATATCAATAGATTGTTACATATGAAATTGCAATCTGAAGAAAAAATAGTATCCAATAGCTCATTACCAACCTGAGAAGTGACCAATTGTATTCTTTTTAATCATTCATGTCACCTCCAATTGATTTTTAATGGCTCCAATTGAATTTTAATGAAGTCTGGGTTCCCATGCTCCCGTCAAATTAGGCCCATCACTGAATGAAATGAACCTAGCTAAGGTGTTGAATTTAAATCATTCATGTCGTGTCTAATTGAATTTTAATGGATTCAGTGAAGCTATCTAATGCAATAGTTGCCGGTTAATCTACAAAACTAGGGATTTTCTCAGTAAGGGCAATTTTTGCACATGGGGGTCAAATTTGCAAAATCATACACTGGGAACTTATGGCTAGTGTTCCCAGCTAGAACCTTCCTAGACACACTTGCAGGACTCCCCGAAACTCGGTTTTGTTGCACGGTCGTCATTCTATGCCCCCAGTAGGTATCCAATAGGTGTCCCTGAAGGCCTTTTGGATGTGAGACAGAACGAGCCATAGAATGACGACCGTGGCTCGGATCGACAAACCGTTGACTCCATTGGATTCAGGACATCGGGATAGTGCTAGGGGTGCCCCTCTCCTCTAGTCTAACAGTTATATTTGTGTGGATGATGGATGGGAATATTATGGTGAAAAATGGGATGGCGATGGTGACAACATGGGTAGGAAGAGCACGGTGGTGATGTTCATGGTGGCATGGTCAGGGTGACAATGACCATGGGGATAGGGATAATGAGCATGAAGATTGTGATGGTGCTAGTGAGCATGAAAATGGGAATGAGGCTGCAGATATTATGGTTTACTTAGATGGGAGAAAAAAACAAAGAAAACAAATCCATGACAAAACATGTGCAATTGATCAAGTTGTACCAAGTCTATGAAATTTATCAATCTATGAAGCTATCAATGTATGGCTGCAATAGTCAAACTATTAATGTCAATACTCAATGAGACCATGAAACAAAATCATAGCATACATGTACACCACATACCTATAACAAAGTACTTGATAAAACATGCAAACCACATACGAAATTACCTACCTATTGTCATTCTACTAGACCATCAGGATCACCTCAAATACCAATGGTTTCCTTTAACCTTTCGTGCTCGGAATAAGGAAATAAGTATCATTCCTTTGATGAGTTCTTCCTTGGCATTGTTTGCAGCTGGAGGTTTGTGCCAATAACTAAGTTTTTATAATGGTATACAATCTCACCTGGTCTATAATATTCATATGTATACCCTTTTCTATTTACTGAGTGGGAAACCTGGTTCAAATATTCTCCCTTTATAACCATCAACCCAATTGGAAAATCAACTCCCTCAGAGTCCCGCAATGGAAAATTTAGGGTTTGCTTCCCCTCTAAGCAACGTTGCAACCAATAGTCAGTGCACCATGCATTGCGCCTCGGCACAACCACTGCATATATGTGCCTTGGAGAAAATATAGTTCCAACATTTCAGTCAACAAATTAGAGACAACTAGTTGTCAAAAATATCAAAAACATACACAGCTAATTAGACACAACTAGTTGTCAAAAATATAAAATATTAATCGCACCTGGTTGTACGAGATATGATATGTGGTCATAGTCTGGTGAAATACTTGATTGGTCCTCCTCCAACTGGGATAATTCTGTATCTATCTATCGACCAATGGGGAGTGATACACGGTCCCAGCTATCAACCCAATCCATGGATTCACATTCATCCCATTCACCAATACTGCATGTAGAACAAAAACATGACGGTTTTCTTGTCCACATTTCAAGTATAGCATTGTCCGATGTTCTAACTGAATGAAATGCACGAGTTCCTTGGATGGTATTGCACTCATATAACTGTAAATGATCTACATCCACCACCTCCGAAAAATATCTAACCACATGTGCTTTCTTGGTTGAGTGATCTTCCTGCCTTCTTGCTCCCTCCCCCATGACTGAAGCACACCATTCAACGATGTTTTTTGCATTTCGGATGATAGGTCCATCTATGAAATTCATTTCTTGCCTACATAATGCAGTCTTTATGCACGCACCTGCTCCATCATGTTCACCTTTTCCATGTCCGGTCTCAAAATAGTTCCAAATATGTGGCACCTTGTGCCTTTTGTGGAGCATACACAACCATTGAAGGACACGGACATTTTTGAATTTCCCTACACAACCGTCAGACCAAATCCAATGTTGTTCCATCTGTATATTGTTATCCTTCAAGTGATTGTAGAACATTTGAAAGATGTGTTGTACAAAAGCCAAGTCATGACACCTGTCATCACTCATGTAGAAGTGATACTCCTTCAATATAACCCTGTTGTCTTCAGTAATATCTGCCCCATGTCTATAGGTGATATGGACCATTAGGCTGAGTTGGTCTAAGTGATAGTATTGACTCTAAATCTCATTTTGCGGTTGAAGAGTGTAGTTTTCCGCAAAATCGACCACTGACAGGATAGTCCCGATGGGAAATGTATCCCTACACATTCTAAACTATTCATCTTGCCAACAAGCCACATGCACATGCTTTACATACTATTGTGTCTTTTCAAAGAATTCCTCCATGAAGTCGCAAACCCGTACCTGGTAGATCAACAATAAAGACATTATATCAATAGATTGTTACATATGAAATTGCAATCTGAAGAAAAAATAGTATCCAATAGCTCATTACCAACCCGAGAAGTGACCAATTGTATTTTTTTTCTTTCGTTCCCTCCATCAATATCATACGTGACATATTTGAATGACTGCAAGTTCACCTCCTACCTCCCAATTTCATGCTCATCGGTCACATGTATACATTTTTCCAATAATGCAAATCCACCACACCCTGGGCATGTCCCATCTATGCAATTTTTTTGATAAAATGTGCAATCGTTTGGCCTGCTACACAAAATGCTATGAATAAAGTCTCTAGATGGCATCGGTGGTAATGTAGTTAAGAATTCGTGCACAAGAGTGTTATGCAATACACAAAAATATATGTATATGTGTCATAATAGTAACCATACTCAATGTGGTATCGACAACAACATGTGTTACAAATTGTGTTTATTTTAACCTACCATGGTTTGCATTTTTCAAAGGATCTTTCACCCAAGTCAAGTTCGTTATGTTCATTCCTAAATATCTCATATAATTTTGTTTGTGTCATATCAAGAAAATGTTTAATGTGTGGCTCACAATCCTTTGAACACCTTCTCAATTATAATACATCTTTTTGGTTGGAAGAGGGTCTAGTGTTGTCATGCGAAAATGCTTGCACTAATCCCTTTACCACATCAATGAGCTTCATATCAGAGCATGGCAACCTTCCAATAAAGGCCCAAACATCTGTTTGATTGGTTTCCAGTTGTTCTCTTCTAACACAATACCTATGAAGTGTCTTCACATTCAAATTAATAATTTTGGATGTAGGTTTAAGAAAACGAAGTGCACTAGTGTTTTTGCTCATGACTGATTGAGACAACACACAACGAACCACATTGCGATCGTTTGAGCGAGATTTCTTTCCAATTGTCCTAAATGAATCTACTAAACTTTTAACAATATGAGAACTTGGTTCTAACTTTTTGGTCATCTTTATCATTAACGTTCTTCTAACAACAACCATAGACCTAGATTTCAACAATGATAAAAATAATTTGCACTTGTCCCCATCACATTTAGAATTAAAAAAGTTATCAAGTATTTGTCGAGTTTGATAAGCAATAGCATGTTTAGACAACGTACCTTCAAGTGAACTAATGATATTTTCATCAACCTGTATACATTTCAGAGTTCTTCGACATGCAGTTGCTAATGGAGGTAAGGGTTTTGGAACTAGAGCATGTACAACATCACTAGGACGCTCCGGTGTTTCAATAGGATCCTCTTGTCTTTCATTCTCTTGGACGGTCTCCATAACATTTGCTTCTTCCATTGTAAATCCTCCACTCAATGCCTCTCTAAATTCATCGCTTGTATAACCACTACCCAACAAGTATTTCACTACCATATTTTGAGGTTGACTTGACATCGGAATTGAAATGTTGGGTGCTTTTTCATCAAATGTTGTTGAAATTGAGGGCCCCTCTAGTGAATTTGTTCGTGTTTCTTGAGGTGGATGGGTAGGAACAACTATGGCATCATCTACGGTTGGAATTGGATAAGTTTCCATGGAATGTCTTCGATTCCACATGTCCAATATTTTCTTTTCTCTAACTTCTTTCATGGTTTCTTGAGGCTTCTCTTTCCTTGCCAATTTCCTTTTTCGATTGCGTGAATTCCCCATGACCACAATGAGCAATACTAAGAAAATAGATTCTAGAGGTGTGTGAAACTATTCAAATATCCAAATTCTTTCTCAATTGTGAATATAAGTTCTTCAAGCTTTCTCAATTGTCAATATAGATACTACCTCAATTGTGAATATAGATTCATCAATCTAGCTCAAATGTGAAAGTAAAGTTTCTACCTCACTTGTGAATATAGAAAATTCTTCATTTGTGAATATATATTCTTCATTTGTGAATATAGATTCTTCAAGCTTGCTCAATAGTTAATGTAGATTCTTCTTCAATTGTCTTCATATAGATTCATCAAGATTGCTTGACATTGTGAATGTAGAATCCCCGTGAAGCTTGAAATTGTGAATGTAGTTCTCCTCGTGGAGCTTGAAATTGTGAATGTAGAATCC
>BSBM01000150.1:7582500-7657500 GCA_027924585.1 Larix kaempferi
TGTGACAAGGTTTTTCTCTATGTTCCGAACATGGAAGCCATTAACTAATTAATGTCATCGTTAAATGTAGGGTAAGCATCCCTATAATTCCATAAAGGAAAGAGTTCATCATTTAAAGCATCAACGTACCGGATGTTCAACCATCGTCCAAGTGGCTTGCGTATGCATCTAGAGTTTAATTTTAATCATTCATGTAACATCCAATTGAATTTTAATGGAGTCCAGGTTCCCATGCTCCCATCGAATTAGGCCCATCACTGAATGAAATGAAGCTAGCTAAGGTATTGAATGTAAATCATTCATGTCATGTCCAATTGAAATTTAATGGATTCAATGAAGCTATCTAATGTAGTCATTGATGGTTACTCTATGGTAGTCAAATTAGGCCTGTGACTAAATGAAGCTATCTAATTCTATGGCAGTCAAATTAGACCCATCACTAAATGAAGTTATCTAATGCAATAGTTGTTGGCTAATCTTCATCATCGTCATCTTTCTCTTGCCCCCTTTATCTCCATCGAACACTTGAAAATATAATTTTGTGAAGATAATAATGTGCACATGTTATGTATATAAAGAATGCGCATCCATTTTGTATAGACAAAATGTAATGTCCCCATTCAAATAAGTGCATAGTAAGACAATCCCATCAATCCTACTAGTTTCCTAGGTTGGATGGGAACATGTGGGATGGTAATAAGGAAGCTAATAAATGATATTTAGACATTAGAAGGGTTCAAGTATTTAATAAATATGATGAATAAATAAATTCAAGAGAAATTCTAGGTGGCAAGTGGTTTTGGAGACATATGGAGGTGGTGGGACCCACACTAGCTTGATTTTTCAATGACACATGGCAGCTCTCTCTTGCCAATTCGAATTCATGGGAAGGTGAACACTCTTGGGTGAGTTGGTAAGTCATAACACATGGCATTGAGCATCTTAGGTCGAAATGGGATGGAATAGTAACCTCCATGGGAGAGGAAGAGTCAAATTGGAGACTAGTGGACACTTGGGCTAGATTCCCTAGTTTTATGACAACAATAATGAAGCATCTATGACATTTATGACAAAATTCAGACCTGAATTCTTACACCTGACCATTATGACATGTCAGCCCCAAAAATAGGCTCAAGGAAGGCGCTCATGGAGTTGGAAGAATCCAAATAGACTCAAATTCGAATTTGGGAGAAGATGGAAGGTTGGAACTAGGAGACAAGTGGCAAATGAGGAATATTTCCTAAATGGAAAATTATTGAATCTATTGAGAGGATTTCGACCCCTTGAAGGCTAATGTTGGTTATAAAATGTAGAAATCAAGTATGAGAATGGCTTTTGATGATTTGAGAAAAATTGCATTTGTGAAGAGAGAGCTAGTGGATGACTAGTTTCTTGCCTTAGCCAATTTCGAGGGTGAAAGATTCCCATCCAAGTTGGTGTTTGGAGAGGCCACTCAGGTCTTTCATGGTGCTTTAATGGAGTTTGTATTTTCAGGTATCAGCTACAGGAAGTTTCATGGTTTGGTTTAGTGCAGCACTTTCTCTCCACCGTTTCCAGTTTTGAAGGCATATTCATGCTCCTTGAGGGAGGGCGTTTTTGGTGAGCACTTGTGCTTCTTGAGAGAGCTTCTCATTATATATTTATGATTGTAATAGCTTCATATCCTCTGTTATTCATATTCAGAAATTCTCAGGTCGAAATACCCACTGGTTGTATGCAAAACTATTGATTAATGAGCAAACAATGTCCATTTCCCCAATGCATTGATGTATGACACTATAATGTTGATTATTTCGAATGGATGGATGATTCTCTGATATATTTGTGATCAATATAATGCCATGGATGTCTTCTACAAGTTTCATGTACTGTACTTGAGCATTTGAATCATTTTTACTCAGTTTAGTTGTGTTGGGAGATGAAATAGTGCCATTTCCCCAAGGGTCGAATTGGGGGTTTTTGCTGTTGAATGTGAGAGAGTTATAACAGTAGTAAAAATCAATTAATGGTGCATATGAGACCTCAATAACATACTTAACACATTATATACCTCTTTTCATAAATTTGTGGGAGTTTGGAGGCATTTGGAAGGCCAATTTCAGTGTTACCCGGGGAGGATTTGATGCACAAATTACTAGTCAAAATTACCTATATTGATCAGAATACAAATCAAGTTTGCAGCAGTATTTGGAGGTCCATAAAACATCCCTGAACCTGATATTCAAGTCTAAATACCATTAATACACTCATACAGAAGATTTGGGAGCATTTGGGATGATTTGGAGGTCAAAACAGTTAAACTAGTCAAAGGTCGAAATTGGGGAAAAAGTTGAAAAATTGGCATTTTAATAAAATTTGAAAAAGGGATATTACACAAAACGTGCTCACATTTATTATAACATTAGGCACGAAAAAAAAAATTTGAATTTAACTATAATGCGCGTGTGTTATTTGAATTTAAACATAAAGGGCACACGTTCTTGAGCTCCTAATCACCCACTCCTCCCGCGCCTGCATGTCAACCACAGTCCTATGTGGTTGGTTCAGACTTACCAAACCCGTGCTATGGAATTTACTAAACCATAGCTAATCAGACATTTCCACCATTTTTCTCAATAAGCCTGCTTTTCACCGCTCTCTACCACATGACATACATGACCATTATTGACGAAATTTTAGGCATAGATATAATTTTTTATGAAGATTCCAAATATGTAATTTTTTAAAAAAATATCGAGATTTTCTATTTATTTCCTAATTTTCTTGCGTGATCACTCCTTAAGTCAAAAAACATATTGTTAGTGTTTATTCCGTAACTTTTTCATTTCACAACCATTTTAAAAAAAAATTGTATGTTGCACTAGTAGACACTGACCTCTAAATCCTATAAAAAATCCAAGTCGAAATAACTGCATTAATATCTTCAAAGGATGCACCCACATTTGACGTACCGTTCTTGAGGTTTGATCACTTACATAATTAAAAAAAATTAAAAAATAAACATTTAATTTTGGAAAAATAGTGCTGCACTAGTGCTATGGGTTCTATACATGTATACCAATTTTTGTAGCCCGAAACCATCATTTAGGCAGTGAAAGGATGCACCCACAAAAACATATACCTTATCATTTGCCAAAAAAATAAGAAGTGGTTGTTAGAGAAAATGAAATTTTACATAGTTATGTAAATTTTCATTACTTAAAACTTATATATTCGGAAACGTGACTAAATTTCCTACATTTCATATTTTTTACTCGATGCAAGATATCTTGTGTAAGTATCTCAAAAAAACCAAGTAAGTTGATGGATGCCTGATTTTTCAGTTTTTGTTTGCATCTAATGCACCAAAAGTGACCCTCATTAGCTTGCACATGCCCAGGTATAAATCATTAAACTATTATATAAATATGCATACCAGAAGATAGGGATCATAAAACTACCAATACAAACTCTTTTATACCATAAAAAAAATGCAATATAAAATAAGGGTTAATCATCTCTTTTTTCTAACCCCTTCTAGAATATTTAAACTCAAACATATAAACATACTCCCAATCAACGAGATCAAACTTGTAAAGCAAAGGTTCACAATTTTCGTGACTAACAGTCCAACTAGAGTTAAGCTCAACAATAATACTAACACTACTTAAATAAAATGTTGTTTCAGACTGAAGATTTGATCCTTAAACCAAACATTAACAAACTCATCTCGATAAACAAAACACAAATGATTCACAGGGGTTGCAGACCATTGACTAGTGACCTTCATTAAAAAAAATACTCAGTTACAACAAAAGTCCCCAAAATTCCAAGTCATATGATCAGGGATCAAATCCTGTGAAGGACCAACGATTAGTATGAAGGGAAGCGAAAGTTTCGTTGTGCCCAAACCCAACTACTCTCTGACAAAGAGAAAAAAAAAAAGAGAAGGGAAAGAGACAACAAAATCCTATTAAAAGGGATCGAATCCCAACTGTAGACATTCAGACCATACATCCTACCCATAATTTAGAAACAGAGTGCACACATATGCATTTAAAACATAATTATAGTTATAAAGTAGTCGCTTATGCAAAAACAAGGAATACACTGTTGCTTGGTTTTTCAACCAAGCATGTGCAATGATGCACCTGCTAACTAGTAGCAATAGTATCAATGTAAAAGTAGAAACTAATGTAAATAACAATAAATCTGATCTAACATTAAAATGTGCAAAGAAATAAAAAACTCAATTTAAGAACAATAAACAATGAGATCTATGAGAAAAACAAGAAATTAAAAAAATTTATCATTTGTATTACCTAAAATGGTGAGGATGGTGAGTTTGAGCAGCTCCAAGGTTGACGTGCTCCAATGTCCAGTGGTATCTTCTTCTCCAATGCTTCAATGGGGATCTTCAAACTCAAAAAGGGAGGCAATGGCTCTCAAAAGGAATTTGGATGCATACAGATAGGATGAAATGTGGATGATAAGTGAGGAGACCCTATCACCTTTTTATAGTTTTTTGGTGATGGGGAATACCATTATGGTTTGAGGAAACCAATGGTATTGAACAAAATGGTTTAGGTTTTTTTTTCCCTCTTTTTCCTTTTTTGAATGTTTTTTATATTTTCATTCCCTTTTAATATTTTTGGTAATTTTGCACCCTTTTTTAGGGTTTTTTTTTTAGGAAAAATACATATTTTGAGTGGAAAAAGATGGGTTTTAGTCTTTTTGGTGACCTTCTGAAGGTTTCAGAGGCTCAAATGGCGGAAAAGTGGACAAATGGGTCATGTGAATAGGGAAATGAGCTAGTGAGAACTTTTGGGGTGTTAATAGATTGCCCCCTGATGTGTGAGGGCAGGAGCTCATTGGATGGACGATAGACATCATAGTTCTTTTGTATTTTTCCTTGGGTTTGGAGGAGAGAAGACACCGATTGGAGATTGGAACACTAGGCCCATGCAAACTGCACAAACTAAAAAATACATGGCCTCAAAATGAATGAGGAATAATATCTGATAATGGATGAGGCGGGCATTCCCATGCTCATATCATGACATATAAATAACAATGAGGCCCAAGAAGGTGACCTAAACAATACATATAAACCTGTTGTGTACATCATAATGGTCTAGAGGGGACACAATTTTGGGACATACTCATGGTTGTACCATGACTTATTTGAAGAACTGATACACTAGAAAAATGCAACAACCATTCTAGATAAGGTGTTAGAAGGGTTGAGGAACTATTGAATCTGAAGGTATCCAACAATTATAGGGGCTCAATAACTGTGAGTCAACTTCTGAAAAGTATATATGGAACTGTATACTCGAGGGAGTATAAATATGGTGATATTCAAAATACTGTCGCGAAGCGCAGCCTGGATATCCATAGGAGTATGTAACTAGTTGTTTCTTCAATTAGACTTTGAATTGTGGTAGAGTAAGTTGACAGCCGGGGTCTTCAACAAATAACTGAAAGGAGCGATACCTTGTATGAGTCTCCATGATGCGATCAAGGTGTTGATGTTGAGCATGTGCGAAACAATCATTTGGAGAGGCAATGAGGACTCTTTTCAAAATGATCTGTAGGAACTCATCACAAATGGTGATGAGTCCAAGGCACAAGGACCTCTAGGTCTATCCTCTGGAATAGATTTGGTTGGTGTCGACAGAGGGAGACCAACAACTACCAAGGAAATGATGTTTCCTTGATAGGAGCATGAGGTGTAAAACTGAAGTGTGATAGTACTGATGGTAGGACTGACATACTAAAGTGTGATAGTACTGATGGTAGGACTGACATACTATGGGGATGGGGTATAACTAGGGTCATAGAGTGGGTGGACTCAAACTTCCTTTGTTCAGAGTATGATGACATGGTTGACCTGGCAACATATGAAACTGAATTTTAGGTGTGGGGATCATAGCTTAAGGGCTCAGGGTTATGTATTGCAGACTGGAGTGACTTTTGGGGGACAAGATGATGGATGCTATTGGGAGACTCTCAGGGTGACATATTGTAGAATACTCTAAACAAAGGCAACCATACTAGGGAAGCTACCGAATAAGTAGACATGATCTGTTGTGTCACCGAGAGGCACCGTTAGGGCCTTCTTCATGGTTTTAATGAGCTTCAAGAAGGGATAAAAGTGTGCTCTAAAATGGTACTATCCTGTGGATTTATGTGAGCCCAAGACTATTCATGCTCGTGAATGCTTTCATTTTTAAGGAGTCTGAAAATGATAAGAAGACTCTGAATTGGTGGAGTACCGTCCTGTGGATTTATACGAGCCCAAGATGGTGATTTCTCATGGTTGCTTTCAATTTTAGAGAGTCTCAAAGCGGTAAGTAGACTCCATTGGTGGTATTTTTCATATGTTAGTCTCCAAGGCCCAAAAAAGCATAAAATGATGCAAATGGAGAACTCTTCTAGCCGATGTGACTAGAGTATTCCTTTTTTGTAATTAGTCTACAAGGTCCAGAAATGGGGTGAACTTATACCAGGTAGACGCCCTTTCAGATACTTTTAACGAGCATGAAAGGAAGAAAGATTGCTCTGCGATCTTTTCATTGTTTTAGGAGTCAGAAAGAGCTTAACAGAAACTCTATAAGTGCCTTTTTCGTAAAAGAATTGTTCGGCCCGAAAAAGGGATAAAATTATACCGAACAAAGAGGTATTGGTGAGAGTGAAGAATGATCTCAAGCATCATCATGAGCACGGAAAACTGAATACGGCAATATGAAAAATGTTTAAAATGGTTAACGGTTGATGTGGCACGCAAACTGAGGCAATGAGGGGCATGGAAAAAAATGTTTTAAAACATATGGTGGTGAGAGCAAGAAATGATCTCAAGCATCATCACGAGCGCGAAAAACTGAATCCGACGATATAAAGAACGTCAAAAATGGACAACGATCGATCTAACACGCAAACCGAGGTGACGAGGGGCTTTCTGAAAAAATGCCCAAAAAATATGGGGTTCAGAGCGAGAAATGATCTCAATCATCATCACGAGCGTGGAAAATTGAATCCGACGATATAAAGAATGTTAAAAATGGACAACGGCCGATGTGACATGCAAATCGAGGCAACGAGGAGCTTTCTGAAAAAATGCACAAAAATTATGGGGGTGAGAGAGAGAAATGATCTCAAGCATCATCACGAGCATAGAAAACTAAATCCGGTGATATGAAGAATGTCAAAAATGGACAAAGGCCGATGTGGCATGCAAACCGAGGCGACGAGGGGCATGTAAAAACCTAAAATGAGACCTAGTGGAAATGAGAAAAGGAGTGGACTATCGTGAAGTTATCGTCACGCTGATTCCAATGGTACCAATGGTTTGAAAAATGGAAGTTGTATGATGCCGAAATGGTTGACTAAAGATTGGTCAAATTTCTATAAATAACTAGTGGACCCAATGTGACATGTGCCATTTTCACGGTTGAGTTTGACAGAGTAATTGATTTAGTCAGAGCGTTTTCTTCATTTCCAAGAGATTTGGCCATCGGTTTTTTATTCTACGAGTTTCAAGTAAGCCTATGAACCTTAGCCTTTCAATTTATTTTCTTTTGGGGGGTGTAGGTGTCTGAAAAGGAGTTGTCTATCATGAAGTTCTCATCACACTGATTCCAATGGTACCAACGATTTGAAAAATGGACGTCATATGATGCCGAAATGGTTGACTGAAGATTGGTCAAATTTATATAAATAAATAATGGACCCAATGTGACATGTGTCATTTTCACGGTTGAGTTTGACAAAGTAATTGATTTAGTTAGAGCGTTTTCTTCATTTCCAGGAGATTTGGCCGTCGGTTTTTTATTCTGCGAGTTTTAGGTAAGCCTATGAACCTTAGCCTTTCAATTTATTTTCTTTTGGGGGGTCTAGGTGTCTTAGAAGTGGCGAATATTCCATGTTGGCTTGCCAACGTGGAATATCGCGGGTTTTGAGACCTTTCGCGCGATGCACATCGAGGTTGTGGGCCTCACAACCTCGATGTGCATCGCGGCTATGGGCCTCGTAGTCGCAATGTGCATCGTGGCTGTGGGTTCTTTCAGCTGTGATGTTTATCACGGTTGTGGGTGCTCACAGTCGCAATGCGGATCACGACTATGAGTGCTTACAGCCGCGATGTGCATTGCGGCTATGGGTGCTTATAGTCGCGATGTGCATCGCGGCTGTGGGTGACATAAGCCGCGATGTGCATTGTGGCTATGGGTGGTTAAAGTTGAGATGTGGATCACTAACTTTGGAAAAAAATTTATGGTATTTTTTCTAAAAAATTGTGTGTTTGGTTTGGCAGGATGCTCAGGACGCCGCAGGTATCTTGGAGGGAGAGGGAGATCGATGAAGGGTTGATGGAGAATATCTGAGTGAGTCCACATGTGCAGGCTGCATTGGCTTTTGGTAGACTACTGAAGTTCGCACAGATTCCTCTCATGTGTTCAGTCAGGGAGTTGCTGAACAAGTTGGTTGTCTTTTAGGACCTAGAGGAGATAGCTTTTATTGTACAGGGTGAGCGACTAGATCTCACCTTGATGGATGTGTACTTCCTTACTGGCTTGCCCCATTTGGGTGACATAGGGGACACCCATCCCAGGATTCTGGCTGGTATGGATATTGAGGATCTCCTTGAGAGATTTTGCATTCCAGGGGCCCGTGCGCAGAACAGTGCACTGAGTGTCTCGGATCTGAGAGAGCTAGAGATGCAGGTAGTGGCGGCTTGTGTTTTGCGAGTGCTTGGTGCACATGCACCCCATTGTTTGTCGGGGGGGGGGGGGGGGGCAGACGATGATGGTTCATCGCATCATGACTAGGACCTATTTTTCTTGGGGTCAGATGTTGCTGGCTTGTTTCGACGAGTGCTGAACAAGGTGAGGTGTGAGGGAGGAGAGTTCAGTTATGCCTCTTTCCTATGTTGCTTCTTTTTTGAGCGGGGTACCTACCTTACGGCCATGTGTGCTGGTTCGGGAGGGGCTGAGGAGTGAGCTGCAGATGATGCGGTGGGGGGAGATGATGCCCCGGGGTGGTGGTGGTATTCGGCGGTTCTTCACAATGGACATGTACAAGTAGTGGGAGCATATGCCTATCGTGATTGACGACTATCCATACCAGGGCATGGACTTCCGAGGGGACATTGAGATGCCTCGGGATCAGGGGCAGGCTTGGGGATTAGATGGTACGTCTTTGTTTCTATTGTTCTTATGATATCATGTTTTTGTATATTTGCTTGTGATGATAGCTAGATATGTATATATGATATTGACATGTTTTAGCGTGGTTTACTGCAGAGGTGGGTCCGCTGCCTCCGATAGATCATTAGGGCCGTGGGGGATGTATGGTGGTGGTGGTACCTCCACTAGTAGTGGTACCTCTGCCCCGTGTACGAGGAGTTGTGCGTTACTAAGATGATGCCATAGAGGATGTTCGTGGTACCTTTGAGGATCTGTTGGGTGATGTACCAGTTGATGGCTGGAGAGACCTAGATCGTTGTGTATTGGACCATTGTTTCGATGCTCTGCGTGAGTGGAGATCGATTTTACTGAGGGTAGCTATGTTGGCAGCTGAGAGGAGAGCTCGGGATCTGTATGATCCGGAGGAGGAGGAGCCGAAGGAGGTGGCTGACTGTGACTATGATGATTAGGTTTTTGGTACCTATCCCCAAATGCTGATGAGCATATGGGGATGTTTTTCATGATACATATTTTGTACAGCTGGGGTATTTTTTGTATATTTGGGTGCTGAGGGCACTCTTGACATTATGACTATGTGATGATATATATACATATATATATTCATGCATATGGATGCGTTTTTTATTATACAGTTGTGTATTCACGTGGATGCACATTTTGTCTTTGCTTTTTTTGTCTTGTTGCACATGGATGCAATTGTATGTTGTTTGTTTTCTCGTGGAGGCACATGTTAATGCACGTGGATGCAATACTATCATGGTATATTTAGTTTGTTTATTTTGATTTTTTGATGCCTAGATGGTGCATGTTGTGGTGTCCTACATGTTTTGGTTGACGTGCCAATCTAGAATGTTGTTATCCATTTGATCTACTACATTGTTTAGATTTCTTGGGACATGAGTGAATGAAATGGATTCAAATTGTCGAATCATTTGTTTGGAGCGCAGGAATTTTCTAAATAGATAGGGATCGCTTACCTGGTAACAGTTGTTGAGCTGGGAAACAAGGAGCTGGGAGTACATGAAGACACTAAGGTGACTTATGCCCATTTGGAGAGCAGCGACTATTAGACTGGTCATGGCATCGTACTCAGCTTGGTTGTTTGTGGTAGCACCTATGCACACTCCATCGAGGTGGATCAACTCGTGTGAAGGGGAAT
The DNA here is from genome assembly GCA_027924585.1 of Larix kaempferi. NCBI lineage: Eukaryota > Viridiplantae > Streptophyta > Pinopsida > Pinales > Pinaceae > Larix > Larix kaempferi. Next base: position 7,592,845 of record BSBM01000150.1, read on the forward strand.
AAATTACCCAAGATGCTGAAGCAAGATTTGGAGACCAACAACTTGCGCCGTAGGCAAAGCTGATATGGTAGAGTGGAATAGGATCCATCTTTGTTCATGTAGGAAAAAATGAAAATGTAAGGTTTTGAAAGTTTACAGCGAAAAAATGAATTAAAAACTGTACAATATGGACTATGGTGTCTAGGATATTTTTTATTGGTAGAATTGTTTGAGGTACAACCCATTACGGGGGTTGCACATGGGATTTCCTTCTAAGTTGGTCAAAAGGTATGCCCCATGTCCAAAGCAAGTGTGTATGATATATGGGCCTTGCGACATGGATTCAAACTTTCCTTTTCCCATTTTGTCATGGGCTTGGTCGTAAACGAGTATAAGGTCTCCTTCTCTGAATGCTCGTGGGTGAACATGTTTATCGTAATGGAGTTTAGATCTGTTCTTTGCGGCTTCGATTGTATGGAGAGCTGCGTGACGATCTTCGTCGGCCTGCTCTAAAAGAAGTAAGCGTTCTTCAATTAGTGAAGTATCCGGGAGGAGTTCTATGGAAATTTGTAATGTTGGTATATGGCACTTGATGGGGAGGATAGATTCCATGTCGTGAACCAAATGGAAGGGGGTAAAGCCGGTGGCAGTTTTGGTGGGTGTGTGGTAAGCCCATAATGCAGGAAAAAGCATATGATGCCAATTAGATTTATGTCTGTCGATAGTGCACTGGAGGATGGTCTTCAAAATTTTGTTAATAGCTTTGACTTGGCCGTTCCCTTGGGGGTAGTAGGCAGAGGAGAAATGATGTTCAAACTTAAAGAGTGTTGACAATTCTCTCCAAACGGAGTCCTTGAAGTGAGAGCCATGGTTTGAGACGAGTTGCTTTGGTACTTCGAAATGAGCAATGACATAATTGAGGAAAAAATGGGCTGTAGTGTTGGCTTTGCAATTGTAAGTAGGCATGGCTTCTGCCCATTTGGTAAAGTAATCAACAGCCACAATAATGTGTTTATGGCTGCCAGCTGATGCGGGATTGCAATCCATGAAGTTGATGGCCCATTTGCAAAATCGTCCAACGGTGACGACTAGATGAAGGGGGGCGGGGGGGGGGGGGGGGGGGGGGTTCTCACCTTAGGGGAAAAGAGCTGGCAGTTTTGGAAATGTTTGACTGCTGTGATACAATCAATGAATAATGACGGCTAAAAATAACCTGCAGGGATTACCTTTTGGGTGGTGGCCATTCCATAGAAATGGCCGTCATAGGCACCGCTATGACAGTCATTAAGGACTTGTTCTACTTGTTATTGGGAAAGGTACCATTGTAGGATTGAGTCGACACCACTTCGATAGAGGACATCACCCAAGAGGAAATAACAAAGGGCATGGTGATGAATGCGACGACGTCCGTCATGGTCGATATTGGGTCAAAACTTCTGTGTGCGGAGGTATACCAAAATGTCGTCGTACCAAGGGTCGCCAGACAAGATGATGAACAAATGTTCGTCAATTATATCAGTATGGATAGCTGGTGATGACAATGAGGATGGTAGGTCCGTAATAAGTTGAGCGAGTGCTAGCGCTTTGGTGCTCTTCGGGGTTTTAAAAGTCAGGTCATATTCTTGTAGGATAATCACCCATTTGGCAGCACGGACTTGCAGAAGGCGACGATTCAAGAGATAGACCATTGGTCTGAAATTTTCCACAACCGTGGTATGGCTTAGGAGAATATAATGGCGTAGCCTCTGTACTGAAAAGATGATGGTGAGGGCCATTTTCTCTTCATGTAGGTAGTGCAATGGTGGGCCTGATAAGGTTTGGCTCACATAGTAAATGACATGCTCTTGACGTGCGGAGTCTTCCTGGACGAGTACTCCAGAAACGACGTAATCGGATGTCGAAATGTAAAGGATAAAGTCTCTTGTGAAGTCTAAAGGAGAAATCAAGGGGGCACTTGTAAGTGCTTTCTTCAGGTCTATGAAAGCTCCTTCTGCTTGGTCATCCCATACAAAATGGGTATGAAGGCATAGCAAACAGAGGAAACCATGTACTATGGTGGCGTAATCTAGGACAAAGCGATGAAGGAAGTTGGACTTCCCTTGAAGGCTTTGTAGCCGTCTTAGTGTATGAGGTGATGGTAGGTCTACTATGGCTTGGACCATTAGAGGGTCGACGCTGATCCCTTTTTCTGAAATGATGAAACCCAACAGAGGGCCTGCTGGAACACAAAATATACACTTGAGTGGGTTCAAATGGATTTGGTATTTGCGACAGTGCAAGAATACTTGTCAGAGGTCTTATAAATGGTCGGATAATTTCTTAGATAAAGCTGTGAGGTCATCTAGATAAACCAATATGATGTTAATCAGGTCATGAAAACAATAAGTCATAGCTCGCTAAAAAGTGGCTCTAGTGTTCTTGAGACCAAAAGGCATGACGCGATAGGCGAAGGTTCCCCATGGGGTAGTGAAAGCGTTCTTGTATTGATCTTCCTTGCGGATGTGGATTTGGTTATATCCAGAGAAACTATCCATAAAAGACAGTATCTCGTGCCTCGCACATGCATCAATCAGCTGATCGATAAATGGTGTTGGGAATTTGTCTTTGGGACAGGCTAAATTGAGGTCTCAGAAATCAATACAAACACATATGGTGCTTACTTTCTTGTTGACTGGAAGTGGGTCAGAAACCCAGGTAGTATAAGCAATAGGGTATATGAAACCTGCTGCTCGAAGCATCTCAATTTCGGCTTTCACGGCTAGAAGCTTGGATGGGTGAATGGGACGTTGTTTCTAGCGGACCGGAGATATGTTGGGCCAAGTATCTATATGATGTTCCACAATGGTAGGATCAAGGCTAGGCATCTCGATGTAATACAAGGAAAAGACATTGCGGAATTCTTGGAAGAGTTTCTTATAAGCTTGGTTTTCCTTTTCAGTGCATGATGCGCCTAAAGAGATAAGCTCAGGTTTTCTATGGGTGGTGGAAATGTCGATTTTTATGATCGGCGAAATGTTGGCCATATTACATTCTTCAAAAGCATATGGTGTTGGGATAGGATCTTTGAACGAGTCGACCTTGGTTGGTAAGAAATATTTGGATTCAACGGATAGTTGGTTCGCCGTGGTGGAGGTAGATGCCTCAGGGATGAAGTAGGATCGATGGTGCATATCATCCCAGGGGTATTCCAGTGATGTAAGTGTTTCTAGGATTTCCTCATCGGTGCAGAAGTAGTGCACCATTAAATCAATTGGTTCAGGCTTGTAGGTAGTTGAAATCATATAAATGGTATTGATTTCTTCTGAACGGGAAGATTCTGGGAGGAATATTTCCTCAATGAGCGGGGGGATATCTCTAGTTTGGCATTATTCAATTCATATAGTGCTTCTCTATAATTTGGGAGATCAGGGTAGTGATGTGAATAATGTCCGTAGATGCCATAGATCGCACAAGGGTGGTTCGTATGTAGTGATTTATCGCGAGGCTGAGGGGGTAGTTGAAGTTTAATAACCGGAATGTTTGCATCGTCATCCAACATATTCATGTATTATTGGAGTGCAAGTAGTTGTGGACATAAATGGGTAGCATGGTCTATATCGTCGCACAAGTAGCACTTGGGGGGTACGCAGATTGTTAGGGGATTCTTCGATAATTTGGGGGTCGCTGGGGGGGTGCGAGTTGTGGGTCCAGTGGTGTAGGTTTGTGGACCTCTGCCCCCGTTGTGGCGGGATTAAGGGGGGACATAACTAGATGTTGATGTAGTGGCCCCTGTTGGAGGTGGTCGGTTTTGGGGGTTTGGTACAACAGGTGGTGGATGGTTTTGGGGGCTCGATATGCCAAGTGGTGGATGGTTCGAATTATTAATGGGTTGTATCGATTGTAAAACAAATTTTGGTGTCGGGGGAGGGGTTGGGGCAGGTAGGTACCATACAAGTAATCCTAACATTAACCCTGGAAGGTTAAGTGTAGCCATTACTGCCGTGCTGACAACTCCTGAAAATGGAAACAAGAATGGGATAGTGTGAATCGGTGTTATTCTAATATGACTAGACACTGCGGGTGGTTGTGGTAGTGGTTGAGGTTGTTGAGTATGCTGTTGTGTGTTGTGCGAGAGGGTGCACAAATAAGATATTTCAGTTATCCAAAGAGGGGGTGGGATGGATGGGAAAGTGGAGGTCATGGGAGTATCCGAATATATCTCGGGTCCAACTGAGGAGACAAACGATGTGGGTGCACTCTGAACGGGTTGTTCGATTATAGCGAGAACATTTTCAGGTGCTGTAGGGGCATTAGGATCATAGTCTGTTATCTGGTCAATTTTGACTACGCGTCCTTCATGGGGAAACATCATGAGGCAGAAGACAGAAGAAGCAACAACTTTCATTTTATACATGTAGCTTCGTCCCAAAAGGAGATTGTAATCAAGTTGGGCATTGATGACCTCTATATCTATGAGAATCAGTTTCCCCCCAAGCTGTATGAGCACGTTAACTAACAGACCCTGCGGTTGAGCTGCATGACCATCGTAAGCTCGCAATGCGGTAGTGGATGGTTGTAGTGTTGGGGATCCAAGTTTCTACCAGAAAAAAAGTCGACATAACATAGGTGGAGGCACCTTCATCAATGATGCATCGATGAACGACAAGATTTCAGAAAGACACAGAAACCTGAAAAGCTAGTGATGAAGGTAGATGAGGTTCGGCTTGGTCTAAATCGAAAGCAATCATATTAGAGTCGTTAGGGTCTATGGCACCAATGGCGGACAACAACAATTTTCTCTGTGTAGGACAAGTTTTAAGGATTTCTAGAGTGGACATAACAGCGGGGGACTGGGCTAAGTCTTCTACAATGTTGTAGTTCGAAGCTGCACGAGCGTTAGGATTGTTGTTGATCCGTCTTAAAAGGAAACAAGGGGATTTTGGACCCCAATCCATGGGCATATTAGGTATGCGTAGTGGCTAATCAATTGGGAGGGTACTTGAAGATGGATCAATGGGCATGGTTTCAAGGGCTGAGCCGTATTGGTTGTGGCGAGTTTTAAGGTTGACATCATTTGACGACATCATTAACAAAAGGTGAGTTTTGGACTCTGTGTGCTGGTAATCGGTTGCCACATAGCTAATTTGCTATTGTGGTGCAGCAGATCCTTGTGGGGGATCTATTGGATGGTTTTTTACTACTCCTTGGTTTGGTAGAGGATTTTTCAATATCATGGGTTGCGGTTGAGGAGGTGGTGCTGGCTGTGCAGTGTGTCCTTGTCGTTGGGCATCATTAGTCCAGAGTTGACGTGCTCGGTCCAAATGGGGTAAATTATGCGTGTAATGGCCATATACACTGCATATGGAACACAAGTGTTTTTTTCTCAAGTTAGGATTTTTGCCCTGTTTTGGTGGACAATTAGGGTTTTTATTTGTAAGAGCAGTGTTATTATTATTGGGAGGATTTTGTGGTTGTCCTCCTTGGTTTTGTTGTTGGTTATTTTTGCGGTTGCGTCCTCTTTCGTGATTCTGTTGACCTCCTTGATTACGCTGGTTGTTCTGGCTTTGAGGTTGGTTTTGCTGTGCGTATACATGCCCTTGGGTAGTAGGTGGGTTTTGAGGTCATGTAGGTGCTAGAGCAGGCTGCGATGGATAATAAGCAGGAGGGTTTTGAGGTGGACCTGGTGTTTGTTGTGGTTGTTGGTAACCTTGAGCTATTGGAAGTGTTGTAGCAGGAGGTGCTTCTTGTTAAGGGTAATAAGCCAATTGGGGTTGTGGGAGAACCGGAGTCTGATTGGCCTGTTGGTTATAATATGGATGTGGTGCATAAGCTGATGGTGCTTTTCCATAACACTGCGGTGGACATGAGGGTCCATGGGTGTGGTTGGGTGTGTATCACTGGAGCATACGAAGTTGTAGCTATAGAATGAGATGTGGCCCTAGAAAGGTCTGGAGTGTTGTTGGTAATCATAATAGTGAAAGGTTTGTTTTGTGCCATAACTTGGCTAATGATACCGTCTATTGCATGGGATGCCCCCGGAGCATCATTCCGTGATGGATCACCGTGGGGGGCATCAGGTAATATTGTGTATAAATATCCAGATTGGGCATATATTAGGTCAAACTGCTGAGCTTTTAAAATGGCTTCTGCTTCCGACTAGGGTCGTTCAAAAGCTACATCCTTGGCTATGAGAGGAAGGAGTGATTTCAGGAACCAATCCAAGAAGATACGGTCATCGAGTTTGATCTTGCAGAGACTATGGCATTTACGACACTCATGTATATGATCTGTGATATGGGTGGCCGTATTCTTTCTACAAGACAGTAGAATTTCTACTCCTACATCATAGCATACGGGTAGTTGAAAGAACTGTAGGAAAGTGGAGGCGAGGGATATAAATGTGGGGTGCGTCCCATGTGGCTGCTCAATATACCATTTGACTATCGAGCCAGTGAAACTTCTTTGTAAAAGTTGGAGTCGAATAGAATCATCGACTATGGATTTTGAGGAACACCATAGGTGAAACGACATGATATGGTTTTGGGGGTCTTCCCCATCCTTCCCTTCAAACTTTGGGATGTATGACGGGAGCTTTGTGGGCATGGGGGGCCAAGCAGGGTCATGTCTAATGGGATCATTTGTTAGCCTTGCCAGGTCTAGTAGGTTAAGGCTGGACATAAATGAAAAACTGGCAGAGGGGTGTGACATGGTTAGTGGGGCATAAATGCTAGTGGTAGCATTATGAATTGGGCCACTTCCCCCAAGGGGGAGATTAGTTGTAAAAGGGATGTGCCCTCCACCTAAATATGTGTGAGAGGGGCCAGTGCCTCCAAGTGAAACATGAGTTACAGATGGGTTTGGGATGGTTCCAGTAATTACTAGGATCTGAGTAATGGCAGTGATGGTAGGTGTAGGTCCCATGTTGGGCATACCTAATGTAGGTGTATGTCCCATATTGGGCATTCCTAAGGGAGGTGTGGTAGTTGTGGCTACCATGGTGGCCATTATGGTGGCAGGGGTGGATGATGTTCCACCAACAACCCCTGTGAAAAAGTTGTCGTAATGCGAACCATCCATGGGGCTAGTTGGTGTGGTGTATGTGGGATTTTCGGATTCTGCCTCAGAATCAGATGTGAAATGAGGCGCGTCAGAATCAGATGATAGGGATCTATTCTAATGACATGTGGAGTCAAGGGAATCGTACTGCGGGGGGTCTCCTCGAAATCGCCGAGCACATCTCGGGGAATCAATGGTGACAATTTATTAAAATTAACTGGTGATGGTGAGTGTGAAGCTCGAAAAAACCTTAATGCAATAGTGTGTGTAGTAGGGGAGCGTAAAAAATAATGGCACTCAAGCCAACAACCAACCTAAAAAATACTTACTATAATAGTTGTGCTATAGTAAGTGGAGTAATAAAAAAATGTGGTCAGAAAACCAACATGCAAATGGCTCCTAAAAATTGAAAAAGGTGTACTCACTAACCAAGGGGAGATAATAGAGCATGCAAACACCTAACCAAAAAGTATTATGAATCAACAAGATATATCCTTTGCAAGGTGATGAAATCCAAGTTAGACAATATAAATTGTAGAACCAAAGGCTAGATATCCACCTACCGGGAGGGATACCGGGTAGTCAATCCTAGAAAATGGGCCACTAAGATACCTCATTCATGACACGTCTAGTTGGGTGAATCTGCAGCTCTTGTTCTATCACCGTTGTACTCCCACAAGGGTGGTACAACGAGTAGGTATCCTTCAGTGACTGAATGGATTGTGGTATTCCACTCAGGCCTCCGGAACCAATTTGGCTACTTCAACCCTCCTAAGGGAGAGGCCTTCCAAGGAATTGGTTTTAAACTGTGTCAACAAATAATAAGGGATTTTGGTACCCTAAATGTCAACCACTATGTATCAACATGTAAGTGAGTGAGGGGTGTTATTTGGATACTTATCCCCTTAGTCCTACCTAACTACAATATTCTTTTTGTGTTCCCCAAATGGGGTTAGAATGTTGGTTTAGTTAAGAGAATTTTAAGGCTAACTTGAAATTATTATGACAGATTGTGTGTTGGTGTGGTTGTATACCAAAACAATTTGCCTCGCATGGGAAATTTAATTGCAAACTGAAATAATGATTTCAATTTGCAAAAAATGAAAGATGCTTTCAAATGTAAATGTTTTGTTTCAAACATATGGATTTTTCAAAATTTACAAGGTAAAGCAAATAACAGATGAAGAAATAAGTGGATTTTTAAAAACCTTTATTGGGAAAAATATTGAGCGATTCAGAAATATGATTCTAACTTTGCAAAGTATGAAACCTACAACCTGAAAAATACTTAACAAATATTTCTTTCACTTAACTGAAAATTTTCAAAAACATTAGTAAAGCATATAACATAATATAAATTTATAATGCTGCAATAATAAAACACTTATGCTGTCAAAAAATTGCAGAAAATAAGGTTGGAAAAAATGGGCCGATTGGGAAAAATCTTGGGAAAAAATGGGCCGAACGGAACAGGAAATATCGCGACTATGAGGCGAAAAGCTGCGATGTGGATTGCGGCGATATGGGAAAAAGCCATGATGTGCAGCACGGAAAAAGGCCTAAAAGTCATGATAGACTACATGGGAAAAAGTCGAAGAGCCACGATGGGTCACGTGGAAAAAAGTTGAATAGCCGCGATGGGCCACGTGGAAAAAAGCCGAACAACCGTGATGGGCTGCGTGGAAAAAATCCGAACAGCCATGATGGGCTACGTGGAAAAAAGGCGTGAGGCTGCGATGCGTAGCGCGATTGTGGGTGCCGAAAGCCATGATGTACAGACGGAAAATAGTCGCCGAAAAATGAACCCAAAAATTGAAATTTTGGGCTGTTTTGGGCTGCAGAAAGGGACAATGGCTAGGGAAGTTATCAAGAAGCTGACTAGTATGGCAGATTTATAGTTTTAAATGGAAAAAACAACTAAAATATAGATCTAAATCAAACAAAATTTAAAGTTTGAAAACTAGCGGAGTCGCCAAAAACTGTTGCTTGGTTTTTCAACCAAGAATGTGCAAGGATGCACCTGCTAACTAGTAGCAGCAGTATCAATGTAAAAGTAAAACTAATGTAAATAACAGTAAATCTGATCTAACATTAACATGTGCAAAGAAATAAAAAACTAGATTTAAGAACAATAAACAATGAGATCTATGAGAAAAACAAGAAATTAAAAAAATTGATCTTTTGTATTACCTCAAATGGTGAGGATGGTGAGTTTGAGCAGCTCCAAGGTTGAGGTGCTCCAATGTCCAGTGGTCTCTTCTTCTACAATGTTTCAATGGGGATCTTCAAACTCAAAAAGGGAGACAATGGCTCTCAAAAGGAATTTGGTAGCATAAGGATAGGATGAAATGTGGATGATAAGTGAGGAGCCCCTATCACCTTTTTATAGCTTTCGGTGATGGGGAATACCATTATGGTTTGAGTAAACCAATGGTATTGACCAAAATGGTTTAGGTTTCTTTTTCCCTCTTTTTCTTTTTTTGAATATTTTTTATATTTTTATTCCCTTTTAATATTTTAAAGAATTTTGGACCCTTTTTGAGGGTTTTTTTGTGTTTTTTGAGGAAAAATACATATTTTGAGTGGAAAAAGATGGGTTTTGGTCTTTTTGGTGACCTTTTGAAGGTTTCAAAGGCTCAAATGGCAGAAAAGTGGACAAATGGGTCATGTTAATAGGGAAATCATGAGCTAGTGAGCACTTTTTGGGTGTTAACATACACGATTCATCCCAAATACACAAAGGCATGATTTTACATTTATAGGTTTAGATAGAGACAAAAATCATAATCAAACCGAGATGGAAATAAAAAGGATATTTTCTCCTTTACATACCAAACACAATCATACATATTAAAATGTTAGCATACAGATTTCTCCTTAATAGGATTGAAAACATTCTATTTGGATGCAAAGAAAAGCGTCTGAAACCCTTGAATACATTATTACATCTCTTCCAGATCAAGAACCCCTGTAAGAGGAGAGTTCTTCCATTAAACATAGAAAAGGGGAATACACTACAAATAACATGATAACACGCCACAACCCCTTGTCTCTCCACCAAAGCCGTAGTAAAAACCAGAAATGAAAACCCCAAATAACACATAACAAACCAAGACATCTATAGAGATGTACCTCCATGGAAGAAATAAAATCCTTAGAGAGCCACAAGCTTACCCGTAGAACATAGCGGTTCCATGAAACGCAGGCAGGACTGTTAACACCTAAAAAGTGCTCACTAGCTCATTCCCTTATTCACATGACCCATTTGTCCACTTTTCCACCATCTGAGCCTCTGAAACCAACAAAAGGTCACCAAAAGACATTAGTACACCCCTTTTTCCATTAAAAAAGATTATTTTTCCACGAAAATCATAAAAAACCCTAAAAAAGGGTCCAAATTCCCAAAAATATTAAAAAGGGAATTAAAATATTATTTTTATTCAAAAAAGGAAAAAGGAGGGAAAAGTACCTAAACCATGTTGGTCAATACCATTTGGTTTCCACAAAACCACAAATGGTATTTCCCACCACCAAAACCTATAAAAAGGTGGTAGGGGCTCCTCATTTCACATCCATCCATTATCTCATCCTTATGCTGCTGAAATCTCCCTTGAGCATTTTAGCCATTGCAAACCACATTGGAGAAGAGACCATTGGAGATTGGAGTTGCTCATCCTTGGAGCCATTCAACCTCACCATTAGAGGTATTGATTCCGCAAGCACTTGCTTGCCCCATTCTTTCAATACAAATTCATTATTCTACATTGTCTTGTTCTTGATTTTAAATTATTTTTTGTTATTTGCTTAATATCTTTGCATAGATCCATGATAAGTCTTGTTTAATTAGTTTATTATTTGCTTTACATTGGAACTGCTGCTACTAGTTAGCAGGTGCCCATAGCACTAAGCCTGGTTGCAAAACCGGGCCAACAGTTTTTGGCGACTCCGCTTTGGTTTGAACAATAGATCTCTAGTTTTGCCTTTAATCTTAGTTTTTTATTAGTTTTTAACCTTTAGATCCATAGATCTGCCATCTTAGACAGCGGATCCATTGCTGCTCTAAGTTTTGGCCTCATCTATTGCCATTAACAGCCCGGAATTCTTGATTTTCGGGTTCGTTTTTCGGCTTCCGTGCACGGCTTTCGCCTCGCGGTTTTTAGCTTGACAGTCGCGCGGTCCATCGCAGCTTTCGACCCTTTTTCCGCGCGATTCACCACAGCTTTTGTGTCGGTTCCCACGCTGCACATCACGGCATCGCGGTCATTTACCGCGCTGCACATCGCGACTGCGCGGCCCTTTTTCGCGCGGTTCACCGCGACTTCGTGGCCTTTTTGCGCACTGCACACCGCGGCTTCACGAACATTTTCCGCGCGGTCCATCGCGACTGTGCGACTGAAATCCGCGCGGTCCATCGCGACTGTGCGACTGAAATCCGCGCGGTCCATCGCGACTGTGCGACTGAAACCCGCGCGGTCCATTGCGGCTTTTCTGTCAAAACCCGCACGGCTGATTTTTTCAGTCGGCCTTTCCGATTTCAAAAATTAATTTTTACTGTACTTTCTGCCCACATAGCACATTTTTACAGTATTAAATTCTGCATATTTTGACAGCCATAGAATTTTTTTTTACTATTTAGAATGCATATCTACAAATCTTTTTAAAAATTTTCAAGAAAGTGAAAGAAAGGCTTATTTTTGCATTCTTATCTAGATTAAAAAAATTTCCTGTTTACTTCTTTCAAATCTTGCCCTTAGCAATTTCCTTGAAAAAAGAAGTCCATTTATTTCTTTTAAAGAAGTCCATTTATTTCTTTAAAAGAAGTTTATTATTTGCTTTCATAATTCAAAGAACCCTTTGTTTTTTGAGTTGATATTTGCAAAAGCATTTAAATTCCATTCATTGAAAAAAGTCATAAATATTTGCTTTTTTATTTTCGAAAGGTCCTTTATTTTTTGAAAATTTCCTGTAAAGCATTTAATTTTTTCAAAGTTTAGTTTACAATACTTCACGTGCACTCACTCGATCACTTAATTGAACTAAGCCTTAAAACGTACCCTAATTTCAACACACTTTTAACCCCACTTGGGGAACACTAAAAGAACTCTTGTAGCTAGGTAGTATTGGGGGGGTAGGTGTTCCAATAACACCCCTCAGTTATTACATCTGAGACATAGAAGTTGTCCAATTAGGGAGCTAAAATCTCTTGGTACTTTTTGGCGCAGTCACAACTGGTTTGTGGGAAGGCCTCTCCCTTAGGAGGGTTGAAGTCGCGAGGATGGTTCCGGAAGCCTAAGTGGAATACCGAAATCCATTCAGTAACCGAAGGGCTACCATTCGCAGTTCTCGGGATATCCCTGTATTGGGATATTGCGATCAAAGGACCAAACAGCAGATTTACCTTTTCTCGACGCGTCATGAACGGAGTATCCTAGTAGCCTGTCTTTAGGATTGATTACCCAGTGTCCCTCCGGTAGGGGGATATCTAGCCGTTGTCTCAACATTCATATTGTCTGACTTGGATTTCATCACCTTGCAGAGGATATCGTGTGTTTGAGTCACAATACTTTTAGTTAGGTGTTTGCATGATTTCAACCTACCTGTGGTCTAGTTACACCTATTTTTTCTAGGAGCTGTTTGCATGTTGGTATTCTGACAAGTTGTTGCATTCCTCCACTTATTGTAGCACAACTGCTAGAATAAGTGCCCTTTTTGAGGTTGATTTTTTGGCCTGAGAGCCTTCTTTTTTCACTCCCCTTCTTGCACCCTTGGTTGCATTAGGGTTTTGAGTCTTTTATAAATATATCACCACCTGATACTTAAACAAATTTTTTACACAAAAACCTAATTCTCACCATTGATAATTTTAGACGCTCTCGTCGTCTACAAGGCGAACTCCCAGAGTTTAGTCCACTTGGCTCTCCACGTCACGGACGCAGAGCCTTATCCCTTGATTCGACACATCGTCAATCAACTAGACAGTCATCTGATTCTGACACACCTCACTTCACATTTGATTTGGAGGTAGAATCCGAAAACCCCACAGAGTTACCACCAACCACCATTATGGCTGGAACACCATTTGATCCACTGTTTACCAGCACCATAGGTGAGACATCCATAGACCCTTCTGCTGCGGTGCCATCCATGGAAACAACCACCCCCCTGGGTATGCCCAACATGGGTAACACTCCACATTTAGGAATGCCCAACACAGGACCACCTCCTGTTATAGGAATTCCCAACACAGGGCCACCACCTGTTATGGGTATGCCCAATATAGGGGTCACAACCCCTCTAGTTTCCACAAACCCCATCCCAGGAATCCCTACTGCTATTCCTAACCCAAGTGTCACCCATGTTGCACTTGGAGGCGCTGGCCCATACCAGAACATACCTATTGGAGGGCACATACCCTCCATACCTAGCATACCTTTAGGAGCTACTGGACCCCTACATCATACCACAATGACTAGGCATGTCCCAGTTCCAGTCACTACATCTGCTAGCCTACCATACATGGCGAGTTTGAACCTGCCAGACTTAGCTAGGCTCACAAATGATCCCATCAGACACGATCCTGCGTGGCCTCACATGCCCACCAAACTCCCCTCTGATATCCCTAAGTTTGAGGGTAAGGGAGGTGAGGACCCCCAGAACCATATTATGTCCTTCCATTTATGCTGTTCCTCCAAGTCCATAGTGGACGACTCAATCCGCCTCCGGCTTTTACAACGCACCTTCACTGGCTCTGTAGCCAAGTGGTATATCGAGCAGCCCCATGGGACGCATGCCACCTTTACCTCCCTTGCTTCGACTTTCCTGCAATTCTTCCAGTTACCTGTCCGCTATGATGCGGGAGTCGAGATCCTACTGTCTTGCAGACAAACCACGGCCACCCACATCACTGACCACATTCATGAGTGGCGTCGACGCCGAAGCCTCTGCAAAATTAAGTTAGACGACCGTATCTTTTTAGATTGGTTTCTAAAATCCCTCCTCCCTCTTATTGCGAAGGATGTGGCATCTGAAAGACCCCAGTCTGAAGAAGAGGCCATCCTCAAAGCCCAACAGTTTGATCTCATTTATGCCCAGTCGGGTTATCTATACACAATCATACCGGACGCCCCACGAGGTGACTCTGCATGTGGCGACGCACCGGGGGCATCACATGCCACTGATGGCATCATTGGCCAAATCACCCCACAACCTAAACCTTTCAGCATGGTAAGCACCATGCCCACCCCAGACCTCTCTAGGGCTACATCCAGTTCCGAAGCAACAACTTCTTATGCTCCAACAAACCAGACCCATCACATTCATGGACCCTCTTGTCCACAACATTGTTATGGGCAAGCGCCATCAGCATATGTACCTCCTACATACTATACTCAACCTACCACACAGACCCCCATGCAGTTCCCACAACAGCAGATGCATTACCCACAACCAGCTGCACCAGCTAACCTCACACCTCCACCAGCTCAGGGGTACCAACAACCCCAACATGCGGCTGTACCACCTCCAGCTCCACTAGCATATTATCCACCGCAACCTGCTCCCGCACCTGCGGCTCCTCAGAATCCCCCCAATGCTCAAGGGAATGTGTACGCACAACAACATCAGCCCCAATACCAAAATAACCAACGCAACCAGGGTGGGAAACCAAACCGCGGAAGAGGACGTAACCGTGGAAACAACCAAAACCATAACCAAGCTCCACAACCTACCCATCCTCCGCAAAACAATAACGCGGTGCCTGCTCATCAGAATCCTGATCGGCCACCTAAGCAAGCCAAAAATGCTAATTTAAGAACAAACCATCCTTGTTCCATTTGCGGTGTCTATGGCCACTATACCCACGCTTGCCCACATCTGGAGCGAGCTCGACAACTATGGACAGATGACGCCCATCGTCAAGGGCAGGCGGCTCCTCAGCCGCCACCCAACCCTCCACCACCTCCACAACAACCTTTGGTGCTACAAAACCCTTTTCCAACACAAGGAGTGGTGAACACTCAGCCGTTAGCCCCTCCACAGGGCAACGTGCAACCACAACAAATCACTTACGCCGCTCCTGATCAACCCATGTTTGATTCAGGCACTCACCACTTATTGATGATGTCCACTGCCGACGTCAATATCCAAACCCGTCGGAACCAGTATGGCCCTACCTCCGAAGCCCCCCCCGTTGATAAGGATACTAACGTTAATCCCACCGATCAAACGTTACGGATACCACCTCTTCCACTAGATGGCGCATCTAAAGCACCTCGTTTCCCACTCCGCCGTATCAACAACAACCCCAATGCACGGGCTGCGTCAAATTACAACATCGTAGATGACCTAGCTCAATATCCCGCAGCCATGTCTGCGTTAGAAGTCTTGAAAAACTGTCCTACGCAGCGCAAGACTTTACTTTCCGCCATTGGGGCGATTGACCCAAATGATTCGAAATTGATGACCTTTGATTTGGACCAGTCCGAACCACGTCTGCCTTCCACCATAGCAGTCCAAGTTTCTGTTTCTATTCGGAATCTTGTCATCCATCGATGTATTATCGACGAGGGTGCGTCCACATGCGTCATGTCCACATTTGTTTGGCAGAAGTTGGGGTCCCCTACTCTCCAACAATCCACCACTACGTTGCGGGCCTACGACGGTCGGTCAGCTCAACCTCAAGGTTTACTACCCAAGGTCCCCGTCTAGTTAGGTGGGAAAACTGTGCTCATTGACATAGAGGTCATTAATGCCCAGCTCGATTATAACCTTTTATTTGGCCGTAGTTACATGTATGCCATGAAAGCGGTCGCCTCCTCCGTTTTCCGCACCATGATGTTCCCCCACGAGGGACGCGTGGTCAAAATTGACCAACTCACCTACTATGATCCCAATGCCCCTGCAGCACCCGAAAATGTTCTTCCCATGATTGAACAACCCGCTGCTGGTGCAACTACCTCCTTTGTGTCTTCTGTGGGACCCGGACTTTACTCAGATACACCAATGACCTCTACATTCCAGGCCATTCCACCATCGTCACCAGAGACCAACGTCGCAAACCTCTGTACTCTATCACAGAATACACAAACATCCGGTAGTCAACCACCATTGATCCCTAGTCACATCGGTGTTACACCCATCCACACCATCCCCTTTCTATTTCCTCCTTCGGGTGTAGTAAGCGCCCCGGTTATGGCTACCCTTAGTCTACCTGGGTTAACATTGGGATTACTTGTGTGGTATATTTCGCCTCCCGTTCCACCGCCGACACTAAACGTCATCCTCCAACCGGTACAACCTATTGTTACCACTACTCAACCTCCTCCTAGGGTCACACTCCCTTCGTCGTCAACGAAACCATCTCCTGGTCTCACGATTGCTTCGACGTCAACGAATCCCCCTCTTCTTACTAAGCCCACTGAGGGCAGAGGTCCAAAACCATACACTGCTATACCACCTCCTAAGGCAGTTAAACCCCCACCAGTGTTTCGAGCTCCCCCCAAATGCTCATTATGCGAAGAGATAGGCCATCCAACTCATCAATGCCCACACTTACCGGCACTCCAAGAGCATATGAATATGTTGGACGATGACATCAGCATCCCAGTAGTCATATTAGAGCCACCTCTACAGCCTCGCGACAAATCACTGCGCACCAACCATCCTTGCGCTATATGCAGTGTTTACGGCCACTACTCTCACCATTGTCCTGATCTACCTGACTATAGAGTAGCGTTGTACGAGTTAAACAATGTCGACTTAGAGATATCTCCTCCCCTCATCGAGGAGATCCACCCCCCGCCATCATCCTCGTCGGAAGAAGTCAATACAATATATATGATTTCAACAACTTTCAAACCAGAACCCCTTGATTTATGGTCTGACTACTTCAATACTGATGAGCAAATTTTGGAGACACTCACTGCACCTGACTACCCTTGGGATGATATGCATCATCGCTCGTACTTCCTCCCGGAAGCATCTACATCCACTGCATCTAACCAGCTATCGGTCGAATCGAAAGATTTCATACCCGCTAAGGTCGATTGGTTAAAGGACCCCATCCCAGCACCGGATGCCTTTGAAGAAGGGAACATGTCGAACATTTCCCCCACTATACAGATAGACATTTCCACAACACCAGGGAAACCTGAGCTCATCTCGCTGGGCGCATCTTGCACTCAAGCAGAAACTCAGGCATACAAAAATCTCTTTCAAGAGTTTCGTGATGTCTTTTCCTGGTCCTATACCGAGATGCCTGGTCTCGACCCCACCATTATAGAGCACCACATTGATACATGGCCTGAGGTACCCCCTGTTCGTCATAAACAGCGACCCATTCACCCTTCCAAGCTCCCCGCTGTTAAAGCTGAGATCGAGAAACTTCGCAAAGCAGGATTCATTTATCCTATTCCGTACACCACCTGGGTGTCGAACCCCGTTCCGGTCAACAAAAAGCAAGGCACCCTTAGAGTATGCACTGACTTCTGTGATTTAAAACACGCTTGTCCAAAAGACAATTTCCCCATGCCATTCATTGACCAACTCATTGATGAGTGTGCGGGCCATGAAGTCCTATCCTTCATGGACGGGTTTTCCGGATATAACCAGATTCACATCCGCAAAGAGGATCAGTACAAGACTGCCTTCACCACCCCATGGGGCACCTTTGCCTATCGCGTCATGCCATTTGGCCTTAAAAATGCCGGTTCCACTTTCCAACAGGCCATGACCTATTACTTTCACGACTTGGTCCATATCCTGCGAGTCTACCTTGATGACCTCACAGCTCATTCCCGAAAACGATCAGACCACCTTAACGACCTCCGACAAGTTTTCCTGCGTTGTCGCAAATATAAAATCCGCTTGAACCCACACAAGTGTGTCTTTTGCGTCCCGGCAGGCCGGCTGTTAGGTTTCATTGTTTCCCAAGACGGAATCACTGTCGATCCCCTGAAAGTCAAAGCCATCTTAGAACTTCCGCCTCCTCGCACGCTTCGGCAGCTCCAAAGTCTACAAGGGCGATCCAATTTCCTTAGGCGCTTCATTCCTGATTATGCAACCAAAGTTCACGGTTTCTTACGCTTACTTCGTACCCACATACCCTTTGTTTGGGATGAGCAAGCAAACACGGCATTCGAAGCCCTCAAGAAAGCTCTCACACAAGCCCCCTTGATATCCCCACTGGATTTCTCTCAAGACTTCACCCTTTACGTCTCGGCATCTGAATATGCTGTGTCCGGAGTTTTGGTCCAAGAAGATGCCTCCCACCAGGAGCATGTGATTTATTACGTCAGCCAGACCTTGTCTGGCCCACCTCTGCATTACCCATACGAGGAAAGATTAGCCCTAGCTGTAGTCTTTTCCGTACAAAAATTGCGACACTACATCCTACTCAGTCATACCACGGTCGTGGCCGACTCCAACCCTATGGTCTATCTCCTCAGCCGGCGGCTCCTACAAGGTCGTGTTGCTAAATGGGTCATTATCCTCCAGGAATATGACCTCACTTTCAGAACTCCCAAAAGCACTAAAGCCCTCGCGCTTGCTCACCTCATCACTGACCTCCCATCCTCTTCAACATCACCCGTTATCCAAACGGACCTGATTGACGAGCAGATCTTCATCATTTTGTTTGACGACCCTTGGTACGGAGACATTTTGACTTACCTTCGTACGCAAAAATTTCGACCACACATCGATCGTGATGGACGCCGTCGCATACGACACCACGCCCCCCGATACCTCCTGATAGGGGATGTACTTTACCGACGCGGCGTAGATACCATCTTACGCCGCTGCCTATCCCATAGTGAGGCAGAACAAGTCCTCAATGATTGTCATAGCGGTGCCTGCGGAGGCCATTTCTCCGGCATGGCCACCGCCCAAAAGATCATTCGGGCCGGTTATTTTTGGCCATCATTGTTTACTGATTGCATCACCGCAGTCAAGCATTGCCAGAACTGCCAACTATTTTCCCCCAAAGAAAGAAACCCCCCCGCCCCCCTTCATCCAGTCATCACTGTTGGACCATTCTGCAAATGGGCCATCGACTTCCTCGACTGCAACCCCACGTCAGCCGGCGGTCACAAACACATCGTTGTGGCTGTAGATTATTTCACCAAGTGGGCAGAAGCCATGCCGACCTATAATTGCAAAGCCGACACTGCAGCACGGTTCTTCTTCAACCATTTTATCGCTCATTTCGGAGTACCACAACAACTAGTCTCTGACCACGGCTCTCACTTCGAAGATGCCGTCTGGAAGGAATTATCAACCATGTTGAAATTTGAACACCATTTCTCTTCCGCTTACTATCCCCAAGGAAACGGCCAGGTCGAAGCGATCAATAAAATTTTGAAGACCATTCTCCAACGTACTGTAGACAAGCACAAATCCAATTGGCACCACATGCTCTTCCCGGCACTATGGGCCTACCGCACCTCAACCAAAACCGCCACCGATTTTACCCCTTTCCATTTAGTTCACGGTGTCGAATCCGTCCTCCCTATTGAGTGCCAGATCCCAGCCTTACATATCGCCGTTGAGCTCCTACCGGACACTTCCCCGATCGAGCAACGTTTACTACTCCTAGAGCAGGCCGATGAAGATCGGCGCACAGCCATTCAAAACATGGAAGCGGCTAAACAACGATCGAAACTAAGTTACGACAAACGCGTCCACCCAAGAACCTTTTCGGAGGGAGACCTTGTCCTCGCTTACGATCAAGCTCATGATAAAACCGGAAAGGGAAAGTTCGTGTCTATGTGGCAAGGCCCCTACATCATACACACCTGCCTCGGGCAGGGGGCATACATTTTGACCGATTCAGAAGGCAATCCCCTGCGCAACCCACGCAACGGGTTGTACCTTAAACGATTTTACCCATAGAAAATCTGATGGACACCATCGTCCATTTTTAGTATAGGCATACTTTCTTTGTTCACAAAAAATTCAAAAAACCTAAATATTTGTTTTTATCTGCATGACCACAGATGGAGCCTCTTCCACTCTGCCATGTCGGTTTCGCTGATGGTGCAAGCCGTTGGTCTCCCAATCTCGCCTCCACAGCTTGGGTAATATACTCCCCTTCACATGAGTTAATTCACATTGACGGAGTATGTTTAGGTGCTGCTACCAATAATCAAGCTGAATACGATGCCGTGACCGGTCTCCTGGCCGCTGCTCTCCAAATGAGCATCCGTCACCTCAACGTTTTCTTGGACTCACAGCTCCTAGTTTCCTAGCTCAACAATGATTACCAGGTACGCGATCCCTGTCTTTTCAGAAAATTCTTGTGCACTAAACAAATGGTTAGACAGTTTGAATCCATTTCATTCACACATGTCCCAAGACACCTCAATAGTGTAGCAGATAATATGGCCAACAATGTCCTCGACTGGCACACCAATCACATCATGTCATATCCATAAACAAAATGCATCCATGTGCATAACATGTGCCTCCACGGGCATAAAAACAAATAAACAAATAATGCATCCACGTGCATAACACGTGCCTCCACGGGCATACATAAATCAACAAAATACTACATCCACGTGCATAACATGTGCCTCCACGGGCATATACAAAAGACAAAGGTGCATCCACGTGCATACACGACAATATATCCAAATATATATCCACATATATATATAAGCCAAATAGTCAACATGTCATAGGTGCCCTCAGCACCCGATATACAAAAGATACATCTGTCATACAAAAATGCTTCCCCATATGCTCATACGCATTTGGGGGCAAGTACAATGTCATCTACTCATCTGGATCCCTAGGATCCTCCGGCTCCTCCTCCGGCTCCTCCTCCGCTGGCCCCGCCGGGTCATGGCGAGCTCGAACTCTCCGCTCTGCCGGCCCCGCTGGATCGTCCCGCAGACGTATCCTCCCCTGAGCCGGCCCTGCCGGATCATCTCGTCTACCATCCCTGTGCCTCGCCACGAACACCGCTATCCTCAAGAGAAGCGACTGCCACTCAGGCGGCGCACCGAAATAACCCTGCAAAATATCCCGATCCAGGTCTCTCCAACCATCCTCGGGGAGTCCAGCTAGAATCCTGGCAAAGGTCTGTCGGACACCATCTATGGCGTCATCACGAGGGCCAACCCCTCGCCCACGAGCCGCAAAACCTCCACCACGTGGAGGTGGTACCTCTACAGGTGGATGAGCGACCACCATCGCCCGCCCCTGCCGAGCCACGTAGTCAGGCGGTGGCACTGGACCCACATCTGCACAAAGCAAGTAAGCCATCACATACTATACAACAATGATATATCAAACAACATATGATAAAATATCAAATAAAACACAAAAACATACCGTCTAAACTCCAGGCCTGTCCTGGGGCACGAGGCATCTCGGGGTCACCTTGATAGTCCATGCCAGCATAAGGGTAGTCCTCAATAACCAGAGGCATCTGCTCCCACTGCTGATAAAAATCCTCCGTGAAGAAGCCGCGGACACCACCGCCGCTATGAGGCATCATCTGCCCCCATCTCATCATACGAGGCTCACTCGGAAGACCAGCATGAATGGGTACCCGTGGCCGCAAGGTCGGCACCTGCTCGAAGAAAAAACAGCATAAAAACGAGGCATAACAAAACTCGCCTCCCTCTCTAATGGCCTTGTCCAGATCTCTCCGGACACCAGCTAGAAACATCTGCCCCCATGCATAATAAGTACCCTGAAGAATAGAATCCACCATCATCGTCTGCCCCCCAGACATACGATGTGGCGCAGCAGCACCCAATATACGGCCCCAACAGCTCACATATCCCATTCACGTAGGGATCACAGACTAATAGAGCTGTTTTGCAAAACAGCATCATCAGAACAGAAAGTCTGTAAAAGGTCCTCCATATCTATACCTGGAGGCAACCTCGGCAAGATATCGCCCACCTCACCCAAGCGAGGCAACCCAGTCAAAAAATAAACATCCGTGAGAGTGATCTCTAACCTCTCACCACCAATGATAAATGCACCCTCAGCCGGCACCCACCAACTCACAAGTTTGTTCAGGAGCCGTCTCACTGAACGAATAGGCGAGATCTGAGCGAACTTCAAAAGTCCGCTCATAGCAACAGTCTGTCTCACCCTTGCATCAGTCAGAATCCTCTCCATAATATCACCATCGATCTCTCGCTCCCGCCACGAGGACTGTGATCTCCTCAACATCCTGCCAGAAAAACAAAAGAAATTTTTAGCCCCAGCATAAAAATTTTAGAAAAATCCCATCGCGGATTTTACACAAAAAGCCGCGATTCCCATCGCGACTATCCCCCATGAACCCGCGATGAACATCGCGGGTTCCAGCCTCACAGTCGCGATGAACATCGCGACTGTCAGCCTAGAACCCGCGCGGTTCATCGCAGGTTTAGCCCCGAAACCCGCGCGGTTCCACGTTGGAGAGTCAACGTGGAATTTCGCGGCCTTCGGGGGCCCGCCGCCAAACAAAAAAGACATAATTGAAAAGGCTAAGGCAATTAGAGTTACCTGCAACTCGCTGAATCGAAAACCAATGGTGAAATCTCCCAGAAATCGAGAAAAAGCTCTGACATCTCTATCAAACTCGCACGTAACAATGACAAGTCATTTGGGCCCCACGCCCTATTTATAGGAATTCCACCAATTTTCCAACAACCATTACGGTATCATACGGAGTCCATTTCTCAAACCGTTGGTACCGTTGGGATCAGCACAGCGAGAACTTCATGCAGGTTCCTTCCTTTTCCCGTTTTCACGGGGTCCATTTTTTGACCATTTTTTGTTACCCCCTCGTCGCCTCGGTTTGCATGCCACATCGGCCGTGCTCCGTTTTCGACGTGCCTTATATCGCCGGATTCAGTTTTGCGCGCTCGTGATGATGCTTGAGATCATTTCTCGCTCTCACCTTTAGATTTTTCAGGCATTTTTCCCATGCCCCCTCGTCACCTCGGTTTGCATGCCACATCGGCCGTTCTCCGTTTTCGACGTGCCTTATATCACCGGATTCAGTTTTGCGCGCTCGTGATGATGCTAGAGATCATTTCTCGCTCTCACCTTTAGATTTTTCAGGCATTTTTTCCACGCCCCCTCGTCACCTCGGTTTGCGTGCCACATCGGCCGTTCTTCGTTTCCGACAATCCTTATGTCACCGGATCCAGTTTTCCGCACTAATGACGATGCTTGAGACCTTTTCTCACCCTCATCAATCCATTTTTTTTCGGTATAATTTTATCCCTTTTTCAGGCCGAGCAACCCCTTTTACGAAAAAGGCACTTAGGGAGTTTCTGTTAAGCTCTTTTCTGACTCCTAAAACAATGAAAAGATCGTCGAGCAATCTTGCTTCCTTTCATGCTCGCTAAACGTATCTGAAAGGGCGTCTACCTGGTATAAGTTTACCCCTTTTCCGGACCTCGTAGACTAATTACGAAAAAGGTATACTCTAGTCACATCGGCTAGAAGAGTTCTCCATCCGCATCATTTTATGCTTTTTCGGGCCTTGGAGACTAAACTTACGAAAAAGAAACACCAATAGAGTCCACTTAACGCTTTCAGACTCTCTAAACATGAAAGCAACCACAAGCATGAGCCGTCCTGGGCTCGCAAAATCCACAGGACCGTACCATTTCAGAGCACACTTTTATCCCTTCTTGGAGCTCATTAAAACTACGAAGAAGGAATCAACGGTGCCTCTTGGCGCTACAACAGATCATGTCTACTCACATAGCAGCTTCCCCATTTTGGTCTCCTTTGTTCAGAGTATTCTGCAGTATGTCACTCTAAAACTCCCTCGACAACTACCATCAGCTTCACCCCCCCCGGAGTCAGTACATACCCTTCAGTCCCTAAAAAAGTTATGATCCCTGCACCTACAAGTCAGTTCCCTACGCTGCAAGGTCAACCATGTCATCATGCTCTGAACAAAGGAAGTCTGAGTCTACCCATTTTTTGACCCAGTTATTTCCCATCCCCACAAGTATGTCAGTCCTACCATCAGTACTACAACACTTGAGTTTTACACCTCGTGCTCCTATCAAGGAAACATCATTGCCTTGTTAGTTGCTGGTCTCCCTCTGTCGACGACAACCACATTGATTCCAGAGGATAGACCTAGAGGTCCCTGTGTCTTGGACTCATCACCATTTATGATGAGTGCCTACGAATCATTTCGAGAGGAATCTTCAGTGCCTCTCCAAATGATTGTTTCTCACATGCTCGACTTCAACACCTAGATCGCATCGTTGAGACTCACACAGGGTATTTGTCCATTTCACTTATTAGTCGAAGACCCCGGATACCTCCTGACTCCTCCACATTTGAGAGTCTTCCTATGGATAACACCAGTTACACTTTTTCTATAGAGATCCGGGTTGCGCATGGCGACAGTATTCAGATTTACCCCAGTTTCATACTCCCTTAAGTATACAGTTACATTATTTCTCAGAGATGACTCATAGTCTTTGAGTCCCTACAGATGTTGGACACCTTCAGTTTCAGCAGTTCCTCAGTTATTCCAGTGTATCAGTCATTGAGATCCATTATCATCAGGCGTACATCCCAAAATAATGTCCCCCCTGGACCATTATGATGTACCAATATATTTCTTTATGTATTAGATCCCCCTTCTTGGGACTAATTGTTTTGTATAAGTCTTGATACGAGCATGGGAATGCCCGCCTCGTCCTTTATCAGAGATTATACCTCATTCATATTGAGGCCATGTAATATTTTTGTTTTGCAGCTTCCAAGGGCCGTGGCTCCAGTCTCCAACCGGTCTCTTCTCTCCCCTAAACCCCAAAAAAAAGGACAAAAGAACTATGATGTCTATCGGCCATACAATGAGCTCCTGCCCTCACACATCAGGGGGCAATCTGTTAACACCTAAAAAGTGCTCACTAGCTCATTCCCTTATTCACATGACCCATTTGTCCACTTTTCCACCATCTGAGCCTCTGAAACCAACAAAAGGTCACCAAAAGACCTTAGTACACCCCTTTTTCCATTAAAAAAGATTATTTTTCCACGAAAATCATAAAAAACCCTCAAAAAGGGTTCAAATTCCCAAAAATATTAAAAAGGGAATTAAAATATTATTTTTATTCAAAAAAGGAAAAAGGAGGGAAAAGTACCTAAACCATGTTGGTCAATACCATTTGGTTTCCACAAAACCACAAATGGTATTTCCCACCACCAAAACCTATAAAAAGGTGGTAGGGGCTCCTCATTTCACATCCATCCATTATCTCATCCTTATGCTGCTGAAATCTCCCTTGAGCATTTTAGCCATTGCAAACCACATTGGAGAAGAGACCATTGGAGATTGGAGTTGCTCATCCTTGGAGCCATTCAACCTCACCATTAGAGGTATTGATTCCACAAGCACTTGCTTGCCCCATTCTTTCAATACAAATTCATTATTCTACATTGTCTTGTTCTTGATTTTAAATTATTTTTTGTTATTTGCTTAATATCTTTGCATAGATCCATGATAAGTCTTGTTTAATTAGTTTATTATTTGCTTTACATTGAAACTGCTACTACTAGTTAGCAGGTGCCCATAGCACTAAGCCTGGTTGCAAAACCGGGCCAACAAGGACAACCCCAAGTCTTTTGCCTCCCTACACATAAACCTCACAAACAAGCTAATGAAACCAACAATTAGATAAACCATAAAAATAGAAACTATACGGAACCATGCTTTATAAATAGAGTTTACACTAAGATGGGATTGTAAATCCAAACCTAAGTTTCTCTGACACCAGCAACACATCCATGAGCAGGTCAAACTATTTTCCATTTCAGAAAACATGAGCTGAGCTCTTCCTCTGTACATCGACTTACAGAGATAGCGTAGAGAGGAAGGCCTTGTATTCCCTCTCCTTCAACCAAGACAATATTACCTGGAGGAACTTCCCAAAGGAGAACAAGAGATTAAACCCACCTCATACTGGAGTATTAAATGAATCTGTCAGTGTGGAGACCAACTATTCGTTTCCTTTCTATCCATCGCATGGAATACCATAAAAAATCAACCTACCTCCACTTCAAACACTTTACCCTACGTTACCAAAACCAACGACTTCACTTTAAACGATTAGCAAAGGCCTTCACTTAGTATAAAACTAGCATAGTCCGACGTTAAGAGATTTAAGATTTATCTAGTTTAACCCATAGGACTTTTCGTGGCCACATGTGGAATTATACGATCTCACTAGAAACTCAAGCCTCCCATAAACATTGTGCTTGGTAAGTATTGCTTGGATTTTTATTTATGCTTTGGCTTAGCACTTAGGACCTACATTATAAGCCTCTACAAGCATAGGTTGAGTAATCCATTACCTGCAGTAAGGGTACGTAAATAAATAATATTAGCTTGTTACAGCCAAGTAAACTCAGGCTCCTAAAAGATTATGTTTTCACCCATATAGAAAGCATCCTACCTTAAAGAAGGAATGCATATTATTGATACATCATAGTTAAATAAAGACTAATCATAAGTTTACAATCATCCCCTAAACTTAAATAGGACCAGTTGTAGAACAAGGTCCTAGACACTGAGAGGGGGGGGTGACTTAGTGTCTCTTAAAACTTTAAAAATCTCTTGCCAAAGCACTAATTTGATCAGTCATACGAAACAATCATGACATTTACCAATTGTATATATATATATATATATGAAATATATAAACACATATGAATAAAAACACATATATGAATATGTCAAATACATTTTTATTAAATTGGATTTTGCATTACATAGCATTAATGATCTAGACCCAACTAGATTGGGAAACCCAGCTCTCTTACAAGACCCAGCTTTTATACATGACCCAACATGTAGAGAGGAATCCAATCCTCATTCAGGTTCCAACCTGGTTACAGACACCAATCTATTTGAATGAACACAAGGTCCATATCAATAGTAGAATATCCTCCAAGATATATTTTATGATCCACAAACACCCTTTATGAATGAATATGTTTCCTCTATATATACCTCTGCAATAGTCATGTGTGTTTGGAAATAACACGAACTTTCAAAACTGTGAAAATTCTCATAGTAGATCCAAGAGATGATGTAAACCTCACAATGAAAGAATTTAGGAATAATAGAAGAAGAATAGAGCAGTAGAACATAGATCCAAAGGAGCTCAGATAGAGGCAGAATAATTACACATGCTACATTAATCTGAATAGTAAAGCAGTAAATATACAATGCTCAGGATTCAAATACACTAGGTGTGATTTGAATTAGCCTGCATGGATAGATCCAAAATCAGTGGAGTGTCATCAAGCACAACTAGAAGTCTATCTCATCATTGGTGGAGTCATCAATGCACAAGTAACTGTCAACCATCAATCAAACTGAGTCTAACTGAGTGTGGTAGGTGTAACTGGCACATGGAGGCACTAATTGAATGAAGGAGGCTCAGTGGAGGGTGCATGAGGAGCTTGTTATTTTTTTAGAATTTACTTCAATCTGATCTAGGATCTTAACTGAGAGAACAACATGTACAGCATATCTACAGCATATCAATCATTGACACAATAATGCAAGCACACAAGAGACACAAATTTTACTTGGGGAAAACCATAAAGGTGAAAAACCCCAATAACTTCCTCAGAGATAGATAGAGTGATGATACAACCCAAGCATAAGAGATAGACATCTCCTAGCAATAGCTTCTCCTCCTACACAAGTGCGCCACTCTCCCGAGAGTGTGAGAGAGAATAGAACGATGAAATAGAGTGCCTCCTGCACTTTGTTTATACTTGACTTGACTTGCCTAATAACCTTTACTAGGTCGACCTTAACTTAACCACATAACATAATGCTAACTGGGCCGACACCCAATAGGGTGGTCTAATAACCCTTTGACCCACATGGCCGACCCCCGATAGGGTGGTCTAATAACCCTTCAACCCACTTGACTTATACAGGACCGACCCCAACAAGGTGGTCTAATAACCCATCAAGTATAAGCTACGACACTTACAATATAAATGATGACACTTCCGTATAGAGGAATAATAACATCTCTATAGGAATACAAACACTTCGGTATAGAGGAATAATAACATCTCTATAGGAATACAATACTCATGCGTAAAATACATTCCGAAGTTGCATATACATCAACACTCCCTCTTAACTAGGAAGGTATTTCTCGACATAGATCTGCTAGCACAAGTCTTCTTCTCTGGATCATCATTAGTGAATCATCATCCTCAAATCATTGTCATTGTCACTACTACTACTATCTCAATCAATCTCTGAATCTACTCGTCATAGGAAGTTCTACAGAGCCAGTCCTTTTTCATATTGGATGTAGGCCCACCACCTGTAGGTCTTCATCATCACTGGTCATACTATGGAATCCTCGGGACTCATCATGTGCATTTGCAAAACCTTGTAAGAGCATCCCAGGACTTTTACGAGCACACAACTCAACCTATCGAATCTCCCAGGATCTTTTACATGCCACTGCACAGCCTGTCCACAACCACAGAGTATCAACCTGATACTCACCATACATCTACCTAATGTATATCATCACATGATCATCCTGATCATCATCATCTGTGCAAGCTAACCAGCAAGTAGGTACACCTCAGGACTAATTACACTGCCTCTGCAAAACCTGCAAGATCTCTCAGGACTGATTACACTGCCATTGCAAAACCTGCAAGAGCATCTCAGGACTAATAGTATGCCTCTGCAAAACCTGCATACCAAACTGTCACATCAATGTCTTCAGATCACCACATAGTCCACGGAGCACAACCCAAATGCACACAGACAGCACTTACACTCACTATGGGAGGACTAACCTACCACCATGTGAAAGGCTCACAGCACTTACATCAACGACCATGGGAGTACCATCGGAATGGCCCCAACACTTACATCAACCACCATGGGAGGACTAACCTGCCACCATGTCGGAGCGGCCCCAGCACTTACATCAACGACCATGGGAGGACTAACCTACCACCATGTCGGAATGGCCCTAGCACTTACATCAATGACCATGGGAGGACTAACCTACCACCATGTCGAAACGGCCCCAGCACTTACATCAAAAACCATGGGAGGACTAACCTGCCACCATGTCGGAACGGCCCCAGCACTTACATCAACGACCATGGGAGGACTAACCTGCCACCATGTTGGAACAGCCCCAACACTTACATCAACAACCATGGGAGGACTAACCTACCACCATGTCGGAATGGATCAGCCCTTACATCTTATCATGGGAGGACCAACCTACCACCATATAAGAATGGCTCGGTGTGCATCTGTGTCTCTGGACTCATCACTTCCCTCCGGAAGGAATATCGATCTGAAGTGCACCAAGTCTCCCTCTGAAGTATTCAAACTTCACTCTGGAAAGCGGCTTGGTCAACACATCGGCTATCTGCTCGTCTATCGCAACATACAGGAGCTTCACTGCTCCTCTCTGCACCATATCCCTGATATAGTGGAACTTGATCTCAATGTGCTTCGACTTGTCATGGAACACTGGGTTCTCTGACAACTTCACACAACTCTGGTTGTCGCAATATACACAAGTAGCACTCAACTGGAGATCAAGCAAATCAGATAGTATCTTCCTAATCCATACTGCCTCACAACTAGCTGAACAAGCTACGACACACTCTACTTCAGTTGTACTCAGTGCCACACAGGACTGCTTCCTGCTAAACCAAGAGATCACACCTGATCCCATACTGAAGAAGCACCCCAAAGTGCTCTTCTGATCAATGTCACTGTCTGCCCAATCCGAATCAACATAACCCTCTAGGTTAAACTTTTGATTCGCCTCATACTTGAGCCCATAGTCAAACATACCCTTCAAGTACCTCAGAATATGCTTTATAGCAACCAGGTGAACATTCCTCAGATCCATAAGGAACTGGCTTAATGTGTTCACCGCAAAGAAAATATCTGGTCTCGTGTTCGTCAGGTACATCAAGGACCCAATCATCTGATGATACATCGTGACATCAACCGGATCAGATGAAGCATCACACAGAAGCTTCAGGTTTGATGCCATAGGTGTGGCCATGGCCTTGCAATCCATCATCCCGAACCTCTTCAGGATTTCGACTACATGCTTCCCTTGTCCAAAGAACATTCCATCTACGCTCTTCCACACCTCCATACCAAGAAAGTAGTGCATCATACCCAAGTTCTTCATCTCGAACTTGGAAGCAAGCTTCCGCTGCGTGTCAGCAATCAATCTATCCTCACTTGTAACAAACAGGTTATCTGCATACAAAAGTAGTATCATTGGATTGCCTTCCTCAACCTTGTAGTAAAGGTTGGAATCCGCTTTATTCTTGGTAAATCCCAAACTGGATAGAAAGGTGTCTATCCTACTATACCAAGTTCTGCACATATATGACTTCCCATCATGTGTCTCAAAACCAAGTGGCTACTCCACATACACTTCCTTTTTGACTACACCATTCAAGAAAGCTGTCTTGACATCCATATGGTGTATCTTCCATTTCATCACTGCAACCAGAGCAAGTATTGATCTGATGGAAGTGTGCCTGGCTATAGGTGTAGAAGTCTCTATGCTACCACCTACAACATGCTTGATCTTGTAGATCCTCTTGGAAGTCACTATAGACTCCCCTTCAGGTCTTGGGACTGCATCCCAAACATCTTCATGATCAACTGGTACTCCTCGATCATGGCATTCTTCCCAGATCCTGGGAACTTGAATATATTCAATATTTTCAATAGATAACTTTGTTGCTGAACAAATGTTGTAGTCCTTCTTTTGTGGGTGATGGTATACGATCTTTCCTACACAACAAGTTAAATTGCATGATTAGAAAACATCTCATAGTTTTCAGAACAAATTCTTACACATAAAGAAATATGTCATACAGTCATGCAATTATCTTAGCCAATGTTTCAATACAACATTTATCCATATCCCATAACTTTCTAGATGCCTTCCAATCTCTACCAGAACATTGTTAAGAGTGTGCACAACTCCCAACATGTCAGCAAAGAGGTTTCATTCTAGATAAGTAGCAATGGAATGTTGTACAGTGCCATAGGCCACTTACCCATGTATATTAGTAGTATACTATTCATCAGTGCAACTATTCTAATATGCATAATACAGAGCCTAATTCTAGGAACATGAGTATATACATTATTGAACAGTATTATTTAAACAATAAAATATGCAAGGAATGATAATTCAAATACTTATCTGTGTTTGTTTGTTGAGTTGACTCCCTCTCAATATTTGCTTCTTTTTTGCAACTCCATTCTAATGTGGATTGTGAGAAGTGGTCAACTCCCTCTGAATATCTGCATCCTTGCAGAAACTACTGAAGTGTGCTCCTTCTTGATCTTTGCTTCCTTGCAGGAACAACTGGAGTGTGCTCCCTCTTGATCTTTGCTTCCTTGCAGGAACAATTGGAGTGTGCTCCCTCTTGATCTTTGCTTCCTGGATTACTTGTCCTTGAACTTATATCCATCACTATGCATGCTTATTAGTATCATCATTATGTTATCCTTGAGGTCTCATACATAACATGTATAGTCATGATCATTTCAAACACATATAATAAACATTAGTATTCAAGGTTTCAAGGAAGTCTTCTTTTATTCATGCATATTTGTTAGCTCTCCAAGAAACTACTTAGTGGTTATGGCTAAGTATGCTTGGTAACTTGAGAAATCATATTTTGTGTTTTCTGAAAAGGTGGATCAATGGGATAACTGAGAAGACTAAGCAGTAAGACAACATGACATGCCTCTAAATAAGCCAGTGCTTCGAGAAATTAAATATCAGCCACAGTAAATAATCAAGGTATGAAGAATATTGCCTAGACAACCAAGTACATTAACATGCAGGGTTTATGCAACCAAGTACATACATAACGCAGGGTCACACTAAGCAATAAGAAGTTCCTCCATTCAAATCATGAGCATAAGCTAAGCTAATTCAAAAAGGGTGCAGAATAATGGAAAATGCAGACAGACTGATATCTAACGACCAAAGAAAACTGTGATTCATATAGCAAGAAAGTGTCAAGTACATAGCCCCAAATGTATCCAAACTTGAACCCTTTTTTCAGTCTGAGTTCTTAGGCTTTAAAGCCTGTACAAACAGTTTTCAGATCCTAAAAGCATGGATCTGTTTAATTAACTAAAACACTAATTGACAGTAAATGCAAAAAGATAGGGACTCATCCCTAAAATCAAGGAAATGATGATAAGTTGGTCTCCTTTCTTGTGCTCGATGGTTGGTGAAATGCAGTTAGCCTCCCAAGGCTCGGTGGCTTTGAGAAGGTACGTGTAGATTCGACCTAGCTGATGTGGCACTTGATCTCTTGAACTGTTTCTTCAAAACAATGTTAAAACTAGCCAAAACACCCACTTGACTTTAATCTTGTTCAAAACCCTTTAAGATATTGATAAAACAATTTATAATTCATTCATTTTGATCAGCCTTCTGCCATTTCAGCGAACAAATCCGAGATCTGGGCGAAATCTTAAGCGATCTGTGAAAACAGGCTTTCGGCAGCTAAGCCTTCTGCCAGTTTCACACGTTAGCTGCCGAAAGTCAGCCTTTTCGGCAGCTAATGAGCTCTTGGAGGCTCCCCTAAGCTGCCGAAACCTGTAGGATTCCTGAAAAAACTGCCTTTGGAAAAAATCAATTTTCTCAACCGTCCGATGTCTGTTTTGCATGTTCGAATAGTCGATTTTGATCTACAGATCATAAGCTATCCATTGGTGCTTCCAGATCTGAATTTGGAGTTCGGGAAGGCCATCAAAATTGCCTCGTAAGATCACACGATTTCAGCGAAAAATTCCTCTGTAACAGAAGCTTTGAGAAACCTCATACTGAAATTTCGTGATTTAGGATTGAATGCTAACTCTTCCTGATTGAAACGGATAACTGCTCTGATGAAAACACCTCTGAAACGGTTCCCTGCTAGCTTTCCACCACCTGGCCGAAGAAGAGATCTTAACTGAGCTGATACACATGGAAACATTTTCAGCAGCTAAAGTCATTCTGGCAAACCATATTAGCTGCCGAAACTGGCCTGTTTCGGCAGTTAAGTAAGCTTCCACATACTTAGTTAACCGCCAAAAGCTGAGATTTTGAATTTGAAGGCCAAGACTCACAAAAATAAAAAAAATTTACCCATTCTATCAACCAAAATGAGGGTGGTCAATTTGGGAGTAAACATTAGTATTCAAGGTTTCAGGGAAGTCTTCTTTTATTCATGCATATTCTTATTTGATCATAGGTTAATTAAATCATCAATCAAGATAAGAGACATAAAATGCATAAACCCTTGATTACGTACATTTCTAACTTTATGAATAAACATAACCAATCATACCAAGTATACTTATATAAGGGATCCTAACACAAGGTAGGATTCTAACTTGATATAGGAAAAACATACCTGGATTGGTATGTTAGCTAGTTATGTCTAACATACCCACATTATGTCTTCTTGTTCTCTTCAATGACTTGTGTTAGTAATCTGCATATCTCATAGGTTAATCATTATAGAACCCAGTTATACATACCTCGTAAGTAGATCTTCTAAGTGATCCATGACAATGGATGAATATTTGCCTTCATGTCATCATGATCATATGTTCTTGAACTAGAACATGATTTGTCTTTCTTGATGTACCTTTCATGTTAGTGGACAACATCAACCTCATACAACACCATAATGCATTAGTACAATCATAAGTGTCAACACCCTAATCAATGAATATCTTCTATAATGCATTCATAATTTTATTAAGGTGATACGACAAGTCTAAATTTAATCAAGATTGTACTAACCGTAATAACATGAAGACAAACATACCATGAACTTAATCATGAACAAATCTCGAAACATACCTGGATGAGTCATACCTGTTGAGATTGCTTGTAATCTTCTTATGTATGGCCTTAGCCTCATCTCCCTCTAAAACATGAACTTCTTCACTTATGAAGGTGACCAATCCATTCTCTTCTAGGATTAACCCAATCCACTTGATTTGCAGGAACTGGATTAGGGTTTGTCAGAGAAACCCTGAAATTTCAAACTTTTGAAAGGATAGAAATATGCGCCTTGATGAACTGATCAAGCTGGTATACTCATAGTTTGAAAACTACAAAGTTTCACCCCTCAAATTTTCCTTTGAAACTTCCAGATTCACTAGACATGACCCCGAACTAGGGTTTGATAAATCCCACCCTTCTACCCAATCAAAAGGATCAATCCAAAGCTCAAAGCTTCTAGTTTTTTAAGGAGCTTCTAGCCATGGTCACAAATTTCAAAAATTCCCATTTTTGCAGAAGCCCTAATTTTCCACTTTTCCGATCAAAGTCCCGAACTAGAGTCTGATCAAGCTCGGCCTTCTGCCCAACCAAAAATTCTGATCTTGGTCTCTAAATTTAGATTTTGATGAATAGCATTTAGCCTAAGTGTCCGATTCCAAAAATTCCAACTTTCTCCGAAACCCTAAATTCCAGAAGCCATGAATGAAGGTGCTCAAAAATAATTATGTTTTGATAGAAATATGTACCTGATTGTTTCTAGAGTAACTCCAAACTTTTCGATCCAAGGTGTCTGAAAACTATTATGTGATAGCCCGACCTGTCATCTTTCCAACCCCACAGGTCTGACCTCAAATGGATTCTCTGAGAGAGAATTATACCAAGTGTCACAACTTGACCTATTTATGAGATAAAACAAGAGAGCTAACTTGTACAGCGTGGCACATGTCACTGGTTCCATTTCGGCCTATAAAAATGTTACCTGAGAAATTACGGTCCATGCACTACCTGTCACATTTTACGAAATTTCATTTGGAGCTTCCTAACCCAAGTTATGACCTTTTTTTCCAAGGTCACCTGTTTATGACTGAGATCTGAAAGAGGCAGAAACCCTATATTATACAGATCATAAATCACAACGTACAATGAATTAGAGGTTGTCCTTTGGACAAAAGCTACGTGGGGATCGTAGTTTCTCCTTGTACGATTTTCAAACCTTGAAACCTCGTCGAAATTTATGTATAGCAAAAGTGCTACGATGACTGGTTTTTTCTATATCAAGCCCTAGCATCGCAAGTGCAACAAGTGTCATACATGCCATACCATGCCTTCTTTTAGGCTAGCTCTGATACCATGTTAGTTTTTCAGAATTTACTTCAATCTGATCTAGGATCTTAACTGAGAGAACAACATGTACAGCATATCTGCAGCATACCAATCTTCGACACAATAATGCAAGCACACAAGAGACACAAAGTTTACTTGGGGAAAACCATAAAGGTGAAAAACCCCAATAACTTCCTCAGAGATAGATAGAGAGATGATACAACCCAAGCATAAGAGATAGACATCTCCTAGCAGCAGCTTCTCCTCCTCCACAAGTGCGCCACTCTCCTGAGAGTGTGAGAGAGAATAGAATGATGAAATAGAGTGCCTCCCGCACTCTATTTATACTTGACTTGGCTTGCCTAATAACCTTTACTAGTGTTAAGATTTAATATGCTAAGACATAAAATAGCAGCATTACATTCCATTTCACAATAATAGCATATACAGGATCACTGAAGAAACAACAAGCACAGCATAAACACAAGAGACATAAATTTATCCTAGGAAACCCTCATGGGGTAGAAAACCTAGCAAAGCTTCCTCAATATAGATGACCAGCAATATACAAAGATGAAACCCTGAGACATGATCTCCTCCTCCGCAATAGCAGACCTCTCCTCCACAATTGCGCTATCCTCAAGTGAGTGAGTGTGTCAAATGAGGAACACACCTCCTCTATTTATACACTACACTGACATGTATTTTACACAGGTACACGTAGGCTCGTATTTAACCAATGGGTTAAATACCCCACTACAACTGACTGGGCCGACCCCTCTAGGGTGGTCTAATAACCCTTTGACCCACATAACACATACAGGGCCGACCCCCACTAGGGAAGTCTAATAACCCGAGTTACCACATTCTGACGGAGGAATAAACATCTCCGGATATACAATAAGATCTTCATAGAGGAATGAATCATCTCCGGAATATACAAATATAATAAAGTACAAATATAATATTCTTTGAAGTTACAATATCTCAACACTCCCCCTTAATGAGAAGGATATTATAACAACATCTGCACGAGCAAGGAGTCATCAACATCATACATGATACATCTATAAATCATTGGAAGCTTTCTCAACATCATCAGTAACTCAAGCAGTTACTGGAACATCTTCAATACTGGAACATCGACATCTTCAGTATTGAGTCTTTATCTTATGTAGCACTTGAATAGCTACAACAATATCATCATCTGGATCCTCACGATTATCATCATCACACGATCATCAGCATCGTCATCTCACGATCATCAGCATCGTCATCACACGATCATCAGCATTGTCATCTCACGATCATCAGCATCGTCATCTCATGGTCATCAGCATCGTCATCTCACGATCATCAGCATCGTCATCACACGATCATCAGCATCGTCATCACACGATCATCAGCATCGTCATCTCACGATCATCAGCATCGTCATCTCACGATCATCAGCATCGTCATCACACGATCATCAGCATCGTCATCTCACGATCATCAGCATCGTCATCACACGATCATCAGCATCGTCATCACACGATCATCAGCATCATCATCACATGATCATATTACAGGATGATCAATCCTGGTCTCTTTAGGACATAGGTCCATGGATGATACAATCCAGATCAAGTTCCAGGATGATCAATCCTTATCTCTTTAAGACAAGTCTCATGTCTAGGGATGATCTAATCCCAACCACAGTGCCAGTCCTTTTTCATACTGGATGTGACCTAGATCAGATCTAGGATTTACCGCCACAGAGCCAATCCTCTTTCATATTGGATGTGTCATGTCTATAGAGCCAGCCCTGTTTCATGCTGGATGTATCACATCTACAGAGCCAGCCCCGTTTCATGCTGGATGTAACCTAGATCAATTCTAGGATTTGTCATGTACATTTTGAACCGAGGTCCAGGGACGATCCAGTCCTATCATGTGCCTTTTGAATCGAAGTCCAGGGACGATCCAGTCCTATCGTGTACCTTTTGAACCAAAGTCCAGGGATGATCCAGTCCTATCATGTGCCTTTTGAACCGAAGTCCAGGGACGATCCAGTCCTATCGTGTACCTTTTGAACCGAGGTCCAGGGACGATCCAGTCCTATCGTGTACCTTTTGAACCAAAGTCCAGGGACGATCCAGTCCTATCATGTGCCTTTTGAACCGAAGTCCAGGGATGATCCAGTCCTATTGTGTACCTTTTGAACCGAGGTCCAGGGATGATCCAATCCTATCGTGTACCTTTTGAACCGAGGTCCAGGGACGATCCAGTCCTATCACATGTTCACCAAGAACTTCATTCTCGAAGACATACGTCTACAGCTCAACTTTAGGACTGAAGTCCAGGTATGATCCAATCCCCTCAACTGTCCACTAAGGACTTCATTCTCGGAGACCTCACGTCTACGGCTCTCTTTAGGACTGAAAGTCCAGGGATGATCCAATCCCCTCAACTGTCCACTAAGGACTTCATTCTCGGAGACCTCACGTCTACGGCTCTCTTTAGGACTGAAAGTCCAGAGATGATCCAATCCCCTCAACTGTCCACTAAGGACTTCATTCTCGGAGACCTCACGTCTAGGGCTTTCTTTAGGACTGAAAGTACAAGGATGATCCAATCCCCTCAACTGTCCACTAAGGACTTCATTCTCGGAGACCTCACGTCTATGGCTCTCTTTAGGACTGAAATTCCAGGGATGATCCAATCCCCTCAACTATCCACTAAGGACTTCATTCTCGAAGACCTCACGTCTACGGCTCTCTTTAGGACTGAAAGTCCAGGGATGATCCAATCCCCTCAACTGTCCACTAAGGACTTCATTCTCGGAAACCTCATGTCTATAGCTCTCTTTAGGACTGAAAGTCCAGGGATGATCCAATCCCTCTTCTTTCTCGGAGACACCTGTCTACGGCTCACTTTATAACATGTGTTCAAGGATGATACAATCCCCACATGTATTCTCATCAGTACATCTCATCATCAAAAGCATGTATTCTCATCAATACATCTATCATCAAAAACATGTATAAGTAAAACTAAGTATTCTAAGTATAAGAGTCCTAAATCTAAATATTTCTAAGTATCTAGGTGTAGAGAACAAGTTACCTCATCATCGACCTTGTTGTTCGATGAGACAATCTCATCATCAGTGACTATACTACTCCCCCTTTCGAAGAGGGTCCTTTTGAAATACACCAAGCTTGTCTCGGAAGTATTCAAATTTCACTCGAGACAGAGGTTTGGTAACTTCTTCACTTGAGGTAGAGGTTTGGTTAGTACAACGGTAACCTGTTACAAATTCAAACTTTATAGTTCCTTTCTACGTCATATCTTGTTAGTTCCCTATGTTCTTTGACTTATCATGGAACACTAGATTCTATGTCATCTTGATACAACTCTATTTATCATATAGGATCACAGTTGGTTCTATCTCTAAGTCAAACAATCTTGAAGCCAAACTTCTTCACAACTAGCAGAGCAAGCAGCCATATATTCCGCTTGTGCTGAGAGCCACACTAGACTGCTTCCAGCTAAACCATGAGATCATGGCTAATACCAGACAATAACATCCTCTCGATGTGTTCTTCCTGTCTGATACACTTTCTGCCCAATCAGCATCTGAGTAGCCATCTGAAATCATGATCTCCAAGATAGCATAGATCAAAGTCTATTGTATCCTTTATGTGCCTCATCACATGCTTTCCAACTATCAGGTGAACACATCTAGTTTCCACTAGATACTGACTCAAGGTGTTCACAACAAAGCATATATCTAACCTAGTATATGTTAGATACATCAATGACCCAATAATTTGACTGTACAGAGTTATATCCACTAACTCTGATGAGTCATCCCCTAACAGCGTCAAGTTGGAATCCATAAGAGTGGCCATTCCAACACCTCAAGTCCTTTTAATATTTCTCATCATACTTTCCCTAGTTGAGAAAGATTTCTTCTGAGCCTTTCCATACTTCCAAAAACTAGGAAGTAATGCATCAAACTAAGATCTTTCATTTTTATTTCTGCAGCCATCTCGTTAGATGGTTCTACTGATATAAGCCTCAACATCATTCGAACTCTGTGGTGAGTTCCTTCTTGCATCCAGTTCGTCTTTGTATAGAAACAATATTCAACCTTGTAGCAAAGGTTGTGATCCATATCACCCATGATGATCATTAAGCTTATCAATTGACTATCGATCATGGGTACCCATACAGAACCTAATTCACACTTCTTCTTTAGTTACACCATTAAGAGAATGGTCTTATCTATCCACTTGGAGCAAACATATTATCATGATTCTCTTCCTCTTTCTAAGAGAATCTTCTGGCCATGAGCCTTCTATAGTGTGTTTGATTTGTAAATCCTTTTGTTGAACATCCATTGCTTGTTAATTGTTCATCATTCATCATGATCTTTCCTACAAATCAAAATTAAGTACATGATTAGTAATACTTCATAATCATCAAATCATATTGACATGATAACCTATTATGCATACAGATATCGTTTACATAGTTATGCAACTATTTTGACCATTACTTTGGCACAACACTTTC
Organism: Larix kaempferi; assembly: GCA_027924585.1. Classification (NCBI taxonomy): domain Eukaryota; kingdom Viridiplantae; phylum Streptophyta; class Pinopsida; order Pinales; family Pinaceae; genus Larix; species Larix kaempferi. The sequence continues at coordinate 7,632,573 of BSBM01000150.1, forward strand.
CCATATCCTATATGCATACAGTGGCTATCTAGATGCCTTCCATCTCTACCAGAACACACTATTGAGAGTGGGCACAGCTCTCAGCATGTCAGCAAAGAGGTTTCATTCTAGATACGCAACAATGGAATGTTTGTCCAACTTACCAATCATATGCATACTAGTAGTATACTGTTCAATGCTCTATGAATGTTTATGCTCGGCATCATATATTATAGGAATACAAATATGCATACAGGCAATATCAAATAACAACTCAAATACTTATCTTTTCTGTTTGTGTGGTTGCCTCCCGCTTGATCTTCTGTATGCCTTTTGAACTTCTATTCATTCTGTACCACTGTGCATGCTCAAGTGTCATACACAAACATACATTCATTAGTATATTCTCAATGTTATCAAAACATTATAGTTCTAAATAATCTTGAAAATGCATAGTCATGATTATAGATAATATTCAAGGTTTCAGGGAAGTCTTCCTTTACTTATGCATATTCTTGTTTGATCTAGTTAGTTAAATAATCAACCAAGATAAGAGACATGATATGGATCAACCCTTGATTACTAACTTTTATGAATAAGCATAACCAATCATACCAAGTATACTTATATAAGGGATCCCAATACAAGGTAAGATTCTAACATGACATAGGAAAACATACCTGGATTAGTATACCTGCTTAGTTATCTACAACATACCTAAACAATCTCTTCAATGATTTAGAGATCCTGAGCTAGAGCCTGCATGTCTCATAGGTTAAGCATAATATAATAAAGTCATACATACCTTGTAAGTAGAACAAATATTATGGATGAGTCTTTGTCTTCATGATGTCATGGTCATGTAACTTGATTTGTCTTTTGTGATGTACCTGTATCTTGTTAGCAGACAACATCAACCTCACACAACACCATAATGCATTAGTACAATCATATAGCCCTAATCAATGAATGCTTCGATCATTCACATGCATTCATACTGTTACTAGGGTGATAAGACAATTCTAACATTAATCAAGATTGTACTAATAAATAACATGAAGACAAAACACATTATGAACTTAATCAAGAATCATATTTCAAGACATACCTGAACTTCCTTAAGTCATACCTGTCGAGACTTCTTGTAGTCTTCTTATGTAAGGCCTTAGCCTCAACTCCCCCTGAAACTTGATCTGGAGCTTGATTAGGGTTTGATGGAGAAACCCTAAAAATTCAATCTTTGACTTTCACACTTCCAAATGAATGGAAGGATGTGTCTTGCTGGGTTGATCAAACTAGCATACTTCAATTTTGAAATCTCCAAAATTTGACCCCTCAAAATTGCTTTTGAAACTTCTGGATCTTCTGGACAGGATCCCGAACTAGGGCTTGATGAAGCCCACCTTTCTGCTCAATGAAAAGGTTTGATACAAGGCTCTAAAATCTTATTTTTCTGAGGAGCTTCCAGCCGTGGATTCCGATTCCAATAATTCTAACTTTCTCCGAAACCCTAAATTCCGGAAGCCATGAATAAAGGTGGTCCAAAAATAATTTTGTTTTGACAGAAATATGTACCTGATTGTTTCTGCTATAACTCTGAAATTTTTGCTCCACAGGGTCTGAAAACGTTTTTTGCAGTATTCTGACCTGTCATCTTTCCATCCTGACAGGTATGACCTCAATTGGATTTTCTGAGAGAGAGTTATGCCAAGTGTCGCAACGTGACCTGTTTATGGGATAAAACAGTAGAGCAAACTTGTACGATGTGCCATGTGTCACTATTTGAACTTCGGTCTCTGAAAAATTTTCTTGAGATATCTCGCCCTGTTATATTTCCATATTGACAAGTCTGACCTCAATTGGACTCTCTGAGAGAGAGTTATGCCAAGCGTCGCAACATGACCTGTTTATGGGATAAAACAGGAGAGCGAACTTGTACTGCGTGCCACGTGTCACTGGTTCACCTTCGGCCTTTGAAAACGCTTATTGAGATAGTACAGTCTGTGTACTACCTGTCAATTTTTACGAAATTTCATTTGGAGCTTCCTAGCCCAAGTTATGACCTTTTTTCCAAGGTAACCTGATTTTAACTGAGATCTGGAAGAGGCAGAAACCCTAACTTGTACTGATCATAACTCATAAATTACAACGAATCTGAAGGTACCCTTTGGACACAAGGTACCTGGGGATGTTATCTTCGACCTGTAAACTTTTCAGACCCTGAACCTTTGCATAAATGGATTTATAGCGAAAGTTCCACGATGACTGGTTTTTGCTATGTAAAACCCTAACCTTCAAATTGTCGTAAGTAAAGCAAGTGTCGTAAGTGCCATACCTTGTCTTCCTTCAGGTTAGCTCTAATACCATGTTAAGATTTAATATGCTAAGACATAAAATAGCAGCATTACATTCCATTTCACAATAATAGCATATACAGGATCACTGAAGAAACAACAAGCACAGCATAAACACAAGAGACAGAAATTTATCCTGGGAAACCCTCATGGGGTAGAAAACCCAGCAAAGCTTCCTCAATATAGATGACCAGCAATATACAAAGATGAAACCCTGAGACATGATCTCCTCCTCCATAATAGCAGACCTCTCCTCCACAATTTCGCTATCCTCAAGTGAGTGAGTGTGTCAAATGAGGAACACACCTCGTCTATTTATACACTACACTGACATGTATTTTACACAGGTACACGTAGGCTCGTATTTAAACAATGGGTTAAATACCCCAATACAACTGACTGGGCCGACCCCTCTAGGGTGGTCTAATAACCCTTTTACCCACATAACACATACAGGGCCGACCCCCACTAGGGAAGTCTAATAACCCGAGTTACCACATTCCGATGGAGGAATAAACATCTCCGGATATACAATAAGATCTTCACAGAGGAATGAATCATCTCCGGAATATACAAATATAATAAAGTACAAATATAATATTCTTTGAAGTTACAATATCTCAACAACTAGGTCGGCCTTAACTTAACCACATAACATAATGCTGACTGGGCCGACACCCAATAGGGTGGTCTAATAACCCTTTGACCCACATGGCTGACCCCCAATAGGGTGGTCTAATAACCCTTCGACCCACATGACTTATACAGGGTCGACCCCAATAAGGTGGTCTAATAACCCATCAAGTATAAGTTACGACACTTACAATATAAATGATGACACTTCCGTATAGAGGAATATTAACATCTCTATAGGAATACAAACACTTCCGTATAGAGGAATAATAACATCTCTATAGGAATACAAACACTTCCGTATAGAGGAATAATAACATCTCTATAGGAATACAATACTCATGGGTAAAATACATTCCGAAGTTACAGATATATCAACAGAGCTATCTGGAGTCAGAATGGATAGTCAAGTCTCATCGGAGGTCCATTGGAGTGATACAGTCAGTTGAGAGTCAGTCTAGCCTTAAATCAAGGAAAGAACTGATGATAACTTAACTAACTGAAGTACAACATGAGTGGTAGGTGAGAAAATGCACCCTTCTCAAGTGGTGGGTGAGAAGTGGCTGCATCACTGGCTAGGAGGGCTCAATCTGAGTGGAAATAATCTCCCAAGTGCTAGAATACTAGGGACTAGGTGCTGGAGGTGTCAACTTGATGACTGAGCAGCATGCGGATGCATGCAGAATGCATGTTGCATGCAAGACTAATAATGAAAATAACTGAAAGGCTGGTAGGACTAGGATGGAGTATAGGAATATCCTAACACCCCCACTTAATCCATCCTAGTCCCTGGTAACTAGGACCAAAGGTCACCCATACAATCAAAGTAAATTATAAAAAGAACTGTCCATAAACCGAGGAAATGGAGAAAAACCTCATGGGAAAAATACCCCCCTAAAAAAGAACAGTAAATAACTCAAAGAACCAGCATACTAAGCAGAAAATAAAGAAGCTTTCATCAGTGAAAACTTTTGTAAAAAACTTGGCAAGCTGATCCCCTATAAGATTTCAAAACAGGTACTAGATCTAGATCTGGTCTTCTGATATGCCTTCCACTGTGTAGAGGATGTGTTGGATGAAGCAAGTCTTTCAGGAATTATTTCTGCAACTGGAGCGAATGGATCATGAGGAGTCTTCCCAAGGGATGGAAGAGAGAACCCCATCATCATGCTGCATCTCTCATGGAGAGGTAGATGGCATAATGCAACGCTAGCATGATGTTGAATTCTAGTAGTTCTGTGATCAAACGAATCCTCAACTGTGTTCTCAGTAGGTGCAAGGACTGTGTGAGCCCATATTGGCCTTGGCTTTGGATTGAGAACATGTGTTGGTTCTGGATTTGAATGTTCTTGAACTTTGATCTCAACATCAAGATCTTCATCTTCATCTTCATCTTCATTAGAAGAAGAGTCACTTGAATCTTCATCATATTCTGAAGGAGTAGGAAGAGATAAGGGCAGAAAATGAGAGAACTCATATGCCTTGGAGGCATGATTTGCAAACCCTTTCACTATAGTCTTCCCAATAGATATTTCTATGATCTCAACTGTGTCGGGACCAAAATTCACCTCCTTAGGTGATCCGGTGTGAGTCATCTGATATACAGATAACAAGTTTTCTGTTAAGGAAGGAACGAATAGAACATTCTTGAACTTGCCATGCTCCATATGTACTATACCCAATCCTTTGGCAGAAATATGAGAGTTGTCTCCCATGTGAATAGTAGGCCCATCTTTGAGATCTAAAGAGGAAAAAGATTCTTTAGAGGAAACCATGTGATTGGAAGCTCCAGAATCTATGGGGAGGGCTTTTGATTTTGAAAAACCATCCATCAATGCATGGAAATCCTCATGACCATCATATCCACTTCCAGAATCAGACATCTTTGCATCTTTTGGAACAACAATTTTGTTCTATTCAAGAAGCTTGGTTACTAAGTCTATTTTCTTGTGCATGCAAGCTTTCTAAGAATGGTATCCTCTCTTGCAGTAGGGACATGTAGATCTCCTATGTTTGTCCTTCTTGGAGCTGGAGGCTCCTTTTGATGGACTTGACTTATCAGTCAGCTTGGATTTAGATAGCTTATTATCCTTGTCTTTTTGCCTCCCTTTCACATTTGTCCCACTTGCTCCTCTAGCTAGAAGAGCTTGATCTTTGGAGGACTTGATGGCACCCATTTGAATCAATTTGTCCTCTTCTTGAATGAGAGATTCAGTGAAGTTTTCAAAGGTTGGAAACTTCCATCCAAGGATTGACATTCATCCAGGATAGAAGGTAGATACAAAGACTGAAAATTGAGATCCTAGTTTGCTCAGGATGGAGAGCACCAATTGTTCATCAGTTTTAATGATGCCACACTACTTGCATTGCAAAACCAAATTCTTAAATTTTGAGAAGAATTCTTGAATGGTCTCAAAATTGCTAGGTTGAAGGGCAACCAATTCATTTTCGAGAATGTGGCCTCTTAGCCCATCTTGTTTGCCAAAAGGACTCTCCAATTTTGTCCATAACTCATTTGGAGACTTCAATCCTTCAATATGAAACAATAGATCTCTAGACATATGAATGCATATGTAACCAAAGGCTTCATCCAATTTATTTAGATGCTTGGTTCTCTCCACAACTGTATGTGGTATGGGATCTTTTACAAAAACCAATATGGATAGCCCTTTATTCCACAAGTGTATTTTCATCTCTCTCTTCCAATCAAAGTAATTGAAGGGAGTGAGGATTATAGGTGAGGAAAGAGCATTCGAATTGCTCATCTTGACTGCTAGAACGAGTGCCAAAGTGAAACTGCTGATACTGCTGCTGGAACTTCAAAATACCCGCAAAAAACTCTCAAGAATGGAGGTAGAATATACTCTCAAATGGCTCTGATACCATGTGAAAATGCTCACAGTAGATCCAAGAGATGATGTAGAACTCACAATGAAATAATTTAGGAATAATAGAAGAAGAATAGAGCAGTAGAACATAGATTCAAAGGAGCTCAGATAGAGGCAAAATAATTACACATGTTACATTAATCTGAATAGCAAAGCAATAAATATACAACGCTCAAGATTCAAATACACTAGGTGTGATTTGAATTACCCTGCATGGATAGATCCAAAATCAGTGGAGTGTCATAAAGCACAACTAGAAGTCTATCTCATCATCGGTGGAGTCATCAATGCACAAGTAACTGTCAACCATCAGTCAAACTGAGTCTAACTGAGTGTGGTAGGTGTAACTGGCACATGGAGGCACTAACTAAATGAAGGAGGCTCAGTGAAGGGAGCATGAGGAGCTATCTAGAGTCAGAATGGATAGTCAAGTCTCATCGGAGGTCCATCGGACTGATACAATCAGTTGAGAGTTAGTCTAGCCTTAAATCAAGGAAAGAACTGATGATAACTTAACTAACTGAAGTACAACAGGAGTGGTAGGTGAGAAAAGGCGCCCTTCTCAAGTGGTGGGTGAGAAGTGGGCGCATCATTGATTAGGAGGGCTCAATCTGAGTGGAAATAAGCTCCCGAGTGCTGGAAGACTATGGACTAGGTGCTGGAGGTGTCAACTTGATTACTGGGCAGAATGCATGTTGCATGTAATGCATGCAGAATGCATGCAAGACTGATAATGAAAATAACTAAAAGATTGATAGGACTAGGATGAAGTATAGGAATATCCTAACAAAAGCCAATATGACTTTACAAGGGAACATATCTCTTCATTAATTTTTTGACTTGTTAATTTACTCTTGTATTTTAACCAAACATTCCTCTCTTTTTAGACTAGTTTTAGTTATAGCCATATTTGGCTATTTCTCATTTTAAACTCGGCCAACACTTTTTTAAATAAGAATTTCAATTTCATGAGCTTCAACAACTTCTTTTAATTTAGCTGTTTTGTCGGCGGCTTTCATAGCAGCAACACGGAAACCAATTACACCAGGTTCAATGCATTAACTAACCACAAGATTTCGAAATATAAAATGTGTGATCACACAATACTTTAGTGTAGTCAATCTTCCAATCTCTAGGCATTTATTGCAAACACCATGCAATCAATGGAAAAACGAAGCTACACTCCAAGTTGTTCGACGCTCAGTTCATGGAGAGAAGAAATTGTGGTTTCGAAGTGGTCGCATCAACTTCAATAAAGTGGAGTCGCAAATATCAACGCCATGGGCTTGCCAACATTCTGCACCAACAGTCACAATTGCATTATTCAAAAATGTAACACGCACTTATCACCAGCACGCAAGGTTTCTTCATTGAACAATGTCCACCTCCATTCTGCTCCAGAGAAATCTCATCCGAATTTAAATCCTCAACAAAATCAGAGACTCAAATTTAGGATCAACCATTGGTGAAAACTCAATAAATATTGAAAGTGTTCCTTCATTGGGCCGATATCTATAAGGTTGCATAACTTGTGCTGTCACAATGCCCATGACATGTGTTTGTCCAAGCTGCACCTCTGCTGCACCATCCTCCAATCATGTTTGTGCATATATAATTGGATTGACAAGATCCAAAATCCGGATCATCATCCTGATGATGCCAAATAGGTCCTGGCTGCACCAAATTCTGTTTAGTATATCTCTTACATGCAATTTCACGGCCCATAGAAGATAAGAAAGTATTTGTTCTATTCTTCCCAATAATCATCGCACCTCCAGCCGCACGATCTGTATTCCCTTGAAAATCCTAGTTCAGGATTTGAGACATGAAACGCAAAGCTGTAGCACATACCTTCACTTCCATTTCAGTGCCTTGGAATGTTCTTTGAGCTACACTGAAAGCGGCCTCTTGAGCCTCGATATACTCTCTTCAACTTACGCAAGAAGGATACTAACTGGCATTGGTTTTCTCCAACAGAGCACTAGGCAGCAATGTAGTCTCGGCCTAAACAATATTCAATGCAACAAATATCCACGCACTTGGTGCAACAAGCAGTACACATCAATGCATTCTGGAAATCCACGTCTCCACATAGATCTTCACGCAGGTCTTCACACAAATATTCAAGTTAGTGTGTTTAATGCAAATCTCCAACGATATATACCAACACAAATAACATGAACACGTCAACGTACTCAGCCTAGGGAGTTAGAACTCACGCACGAGTGAAGAGTTCCTTGTTGGCATGCATAACTATATCAGAACTCAGGAGAGAGCTCAATGCAGTCTTCAACCTAGGGTATGAGGCCCACAATAATAGAGGGAAGATCGATCGATATTCCCAATGCAGTTTGTGTCTTATGCAGCAGATTGAGAACACAGTCATATTCCACACACCTCTTTTGTGATGTCGCATCCCTTGAGGTATCAACTCAGATGACACACTTCACAATGAAAATGATGCTCACATAATTGCAGCTCTCCACGATGTGAAAGGTCGCAACTCTTGTCTCATATTCCCATGTAGCCTCAATATTTCCAAAGACTTGGATGCAGCCTTACTCCACAAACTCGCCTCCCATGATATGGCAGTTTCATACTGCTCGTTCAGACAGAGGAAGGTCGCAACAGGCATAAGTCACCAATATCCAAAGCGTGACTTTGGTCTCTCTTCACATAACAGAATTCAATAGGATACATCGTATTCCATGTAAGTAGCAATGGCGGTGACAATAGGTTTCGTTAGTTTTGTTGACTTTGTATTGCACATTAATATTTCAGTTTTCCATTACATCTTAGATAAAACATGTAATGCCACTAATGTTTTAACTTTATGGTCATTTTAACTTTATCTTATTTAATGTTTCCACTAATAATTTTAACCTTGCCATTAGAGTCCACTAATATCTTAACTCTTTTTTCTTTTTCGATTTTTTTAATATTTCACTTGGAGACACTTTATATGTGCACTTTAATGTTTTCACATTAAATCCATTTGCACTTTAATCCGTTTAATGTCACTTTAATAATTTTATAGTTTCACTTGAGTATGTCATTTTAATGCTCTTTTGATTCATTTAATAGTGGCACTTGAATATGTCATCATTGTTATCACATATACTCTTGCTTGATGGTATGACATTTCTATCATGTTACATATGATTGTTATCAATGTCAATCTAAACCTGCCATATTGCCAATACCAGTATTATTATTATTCCAACCAAAGAAAAAAAAAAGACCAAATCACTCGATGACATACAAATAAATAAGTTAGTCGGATTGCAAACCAATAGATTTCACTATGTCACTTCTTAGCATGTGCAGTTAATTTAAAGAATCATGTGCAGTTATGACAGTTAAATATCATTTATCATTTTTCTTTAAAGGTGTATTTTTAGGGACATTACAATTTAATTTTGTAGTGGAAACCTAAATATTTTTTAGCAGATACTAAACTATTTACAGTTTAGCAACTATTAAATTTCTGTGTTATGATTAGACTATAATATATCTTTGATACCTCGATGCGGGTGCTCCAATATCCGCCACCGTGCCTAATGCTAACCAGGACCAGCTACCACGTCGTGTTGTTGCACGTGGCGACGATGGGACGATTGTTCGCATGCATGAACCGGATGACGAGATGATCGCCGCCGCACATCTATCCACCAAGAACGACGATCATTACACCACCCTACAAGCCAACACCTATTTAAGACTGCAGGATGAGAGTAATGGTGACGATCCCCTCCCGAATGTTTAGAATGACATTTTCCCTTGGTGATTGTGTCCTGCATTCAATTTTGCCACCTTCCATGAGGACGACAAACTATAACATTAATGATCTCGGCTCTTTGAAACATCCTTCCGACATGTATTATGCTTCTGCCACCGATTTTTGGATTTTCTCTAAGGAATATATCGCAGAGATTGAGATCTTATGGGTGGCTTACTCTGCGAGTCTTAGAGCAATGGCAATTTGCAACAGGGGGGTTTCTCGTCGGGGCAGTAGCAGAAAAATCTCCAGCCGTAGGCCCAAAGTCGCCATGGACTAGACGGTCATCGGTGGTTATGTTGATCGAATCTCTGCAAGGACTTGAAACCTTATCGATGGGTGGGAGGCTCGTAGGGTGGTGGCTCTCCTTGCCTCTGGTAGCAATGGAGGCACTATAAATCATTACTGGTTGCTCAAGAACATGATGAGGAACCTCATTGAGGAAATGGAGGCTACTTGGCACGCTAGCTGTAGTATTGTAAGGAATATCAATGCCAGTTTGAAAGACGGACCACTCTAACACGCTGGATGCCAATATGACCTAGGACATTTTCTCCCTCGGAAACAACTCTGAACTTTCCAAGCAAAAAAACAAGGAGGTTGATGCTCCTGAAGCCCCAGCCACCGGGTCTACAAAGAAACATTCCAAGGTCAAGAAGAACAAGGGCTCAATCTCTACTACCCCTATTCATGACGCTGCTCGTGAGGTTGTTCATGATGTTGCCCGTGATGTTGTTTGTGACACTATGCGTGATGCCGCTTCAGATGACCCACGTTCTCCTAGGTCTCCCTCTCTAACTCTACCCCCTCCGGGCACCTTTGAGGATTTCTATGCTGCCTACCCCATCCTTGAGGAAGAACCAAAGAAATCACCTGCAAATCGCTAATTGGAAGGTCGTAGCCCTTGGTCATCTCTATGACTATCAGCTTCTCTGTTTTCATTTTTTGTATGGTTTAGTTTATAGCACTATCAGACATTATGAGTATTTATTTTTGCAACAAGTCCCAATTTTTTTATGGGCATACCATACTCACAGGGTCTCTATTTTGAACTATATCAGTCATTTTAGTTTTTTTGAGCAATTGGGATGGTGGCTTCATTATCTGAGGCCTCCCCAATCTGCAACAAACTTTACTGCTCACGATGTATATTCTGTTTATGTTAATTAAATTTCTGCCTGCAACTTACAATATATATATATATATATATATATATATCTTTGCTAACAATCCAATTAATGTAGTTTTCATTTAGTTTGAATAGGTAGGAACTAACATCACAACTAATACAAAAAATAGATCAGGAGACTCTCTTGTTGAGAGCAGATCTTTAAAGGCAATAGGGACTTATTCCTGTGAAAACTAGCCATCTCAAACAGACAAGGGACTGCAGTAAGAACCTTGTTTGGCTTATTTTTCCTTAGTTGTCCAGAGAACACTTTTCTTGACCAACACCTTGATTTATCAATTTCCCATTCCACTATCACTTTAGAATTTCCCACCACATGAAGAATGACAACAACTTTATAATTAGAAAACCAAAGAAAATACCATAGAGCTAACAATTCGTCTTTTGTATTAGATCCCCTACTAACACCCATCCAAAGATGAAAATAATGATTATGATTTTACTTTAAATGAATCGACACACCAAGAAAACCATTAGAAGTTGCCCCATCAATGATAATTAATAAAGAGCTCATCATCAAAACTAGGAAGGGACAGGACCCTTTTTCCTTTGGGATTATCTTCCTCGTAAAATCAAGGAAATAATCCATTATTCTGGAGCTGACAGAATAAACATTTGGCTTCATATAATAAAAAACTACCAAGTTTATGGCCTTCCAAATGCCCCATATTACAAAGAGAAGAAGCCCTTTATACTATTTAGCATTTTTAAACCAAATTTCCATACATAACCTAAAAGAAGAAGCACCCCAACTACTAGAAAACTTAATGCTCATACAAAATTCAACCCAAACCTCCTAAAGGAAAGAACAATGCACAAACAAGTGAGATGTAGATTCATTTTCCATTCTACACAAACTACATATACCAGGGCCTACAAATCCTCTTTTAAGGAGATTTTATTAGGTTAAGATTTTGTTTTCCAAACATAGCCACATAAAGAAATTTAATTTGAGGGGAGTGCTCCATTTCCATAAGGTATTATACCACTGTATAAGCCAAACGAAGACAAGGATTGGCTACAAATCCATCACCCCCATTGAACCATCATGAAATAACCTTGCTACAAAGAGAAACAATGTCATATAACATAAATAAAAGTGTGATAATTCAGAGAATTAATAACATATGCTTCCATTCTCTGTGAGGATCAAATGCTCTATTTTACTTACAATACAAGCATATTAACTAAACAATTAATACCTGTAGTGAACACTGGAAAACTTGATCCTTCCGTATGACGTGGTCTCCAGGAAAAAGTGTTATGGAACATGGGAAAGCTAGAGTTTACATAAAATATATATATAACAAACTCTCCAATGTCTAGAGAAAAAGAAACTCTACTTTTGCATAAGAAAAGGACCCTTAAAATTAACCCATATGGGATGGCACACATTTCCCAATTTCCTCAATTAACCAACATAGAAACTCGATCCTTCTAGATAACATGGTCTCCAAGAAAAAGTGTTATGGAACATGGGGAAACTAGAGTTTACATAAAAAAAGATACAACAAACTTTTTTTTTTTTAATAGAAACAGGGGAAAGATATATATAGATAAAGGCTATGCACAACCACTCATTACAAAAACAGAAGCCAACACTCTGCATCTAATAGAGGAAAATTGCAGAGATTAATAGAGTTTTTATCACTGAGATCTTTGCTTCCTGACTTCCTAAAGATTCTGTTCATGCTGTTGGGATAAACCCTTACAAATTGTTTACATAATATTAGACAAAAAAACATTCAGAGTATGAGCAACTAAGAGAACCTGCAGAATGGAGGATGTTCCAAAAATGGTGAAGAGAGTGTCATTAACTGAAGTTCTGCTGCTGAACTGAGGCCGCATCCATCATCTCCTGGTTTACAATTGGGGCTTCCTGCACAATGCTACAATGAGTTTTGCAAGCAAAAACTGAGGTATCTGCTTTGATACTATCCACTTTTCCCATCAACTCGATCATATTTCGGTCCATGTATTCCATGTGTGACTCCAGGCAAGAGAGTCGGGAGTGAATGTACCTGTCTTCCATGGCCAATTCCTCAATTTGGTTCGCAGTGGTGCAAACAGCTGAATACGTCCTTGACAGGTAGGTTTTAATTTTCGATGAGAGATGGCTTAACGTGGCTATGGCCTGTCTGACCCCTTCCATGTTGCATGCAGACGAGGGAGAGCCGACTTCAAACAGCGTGAGAGTAGGTTCCTGGACGGTGATGCAAAGATGTCGCAGAGCCGGAGTGAGGGCAGGGTGGGTAAGACTCTTCATCTTGTGGGCTATGAAACCAATGGACACTTGGAGCTTTAAATGCTCAAGCGTGAGACCTGAATGAGCCATGTGGAGGGCACGTGGGTGGAAGCATGGCAGCCAATCCAAGGCATGCCAAGAGCGAGTTCTCAAATGGTGGAGAGGGCCACCTTTTAAATAATTTCTCCAAGTTTGAAAACCCATAAGCAAATGGATCATTAGGGTATACAACTATATTTTAAAACATTGTTAAGAGAGGCTTGCCCCTTTTTCATTGTAACGCCAACATTTGCCAATTTGTCCGCGATAGGATTTAGGTCTCTTAGCACATGGAAAAAGAGAGTATCAATAGGGAGCTCGAGACTCTTAATTCTTTTCTGAATTCTATGACTTTTGGCACTTTTGTGGGAATTTCCATTACGCATAGCTTGAATTACATGCCTGGAATCCCCGAATACCTGCAGATGTTCCATGTTGAAGGTGACAACAATTTCAAGAGAGTGATACAGGGCCAACCATTCGGCTTGATTATTGGTGCTGATACCCAATCCCCTAGAGAAGTCTGCAACTTTATTTCCTCCAGGATAAAAAATTATGCCCCCCACACCTGCCACTCCCGGGTTCCCTTTAGAGGCCCCGTCAAAGAAGATTGTGAATCTTGCTTGATTCTTCCACCATTTTTCAAAGGACTGTTTGTCTTTCCTTATCTCCCACTCATGGCAGGCTGTAGGGATTTTGGACTAAAGAGAACTCACCTTTGTGAACATTTGGCACCATTGGAATTCATTCCAGTTTAAAGCTTCCTAGGAATGTAGAGCCACTCCCCTGGTGTTCAGAGATTCAGAGATAAAGATTATTGCTTTATTTGCTATTCTCATCTCTGCACTCCTTTTGTCTTCAAAAACTCTTTTGTTTCTTTCCAACCATATCTACCAACATATGTTTATCGGGAGAAGCTTCCAAATTCTTGTTAAAGTGGGCTTGTTCTTTCGACTTCCCTGAATTCTATTGTTCCAGTCATCCATCAGCTGCTGCATTTGCCTAGGAATTGTAGAGGAATTTGCGAGAGGACCAAGAACCAGATTCCAAACCTGTTTAGCGAAAGTGCAATCTATGAATAAATGTTGTGCACTCTCTTCTGCGTTTTGACATAGTTGGCATCTAGAGGGACCTTCGATTCCTCGAAGCTTGAGATTGTCTGCTGTTCGCTGCTTGTTGTGAGCTAAGATCCAAAAGAAGTAGTTTATATTTGGAATGCCATCCCTATTCCAAACTTTCTTCCACCTTGTTTGGACAGGGTTATTGTTTCTAGTGAGAAGTTCATAGCCAGCTTTGGCCGAGTAGTTTCCTGCTTTACCCCATCCTCGGATGTCTTTGGTTCTGATGCTTATTGGAGATTTCCCATGCAAATATTGTAGGAAGAATTTATAGTTTTTCCAATCTTTGCATTTTCCTAAGGGCGACCAACTGACCAAATCCGCCAGCTTCTGAATCCCTGCTTCTTGGAGCCAGATTTTGACATTTTGAATTTCTTGTATTTCTCCAATAGGTTGTTCTCCATTAATGCTATCCGTCCAAAGATTGATTTTATTCCCGTTACCAGGAATCTAATACATATTGTCTTTTACCAACCCTGCAGAAGAGAGCATAAGCCTCCAAATGGTTGTTCCTGTTTTCTCCTTCATGTTATTTAAACATCTCTGTCTTGGTCCTCTTGTGTATTTTTTCCTTATTGTCTCCTTCCACCATTCTTTTTTTACCTGATATCATTCTCTAGACAATTTTTTCTCCCAAGGATTTGCTCATTGTTGCTGGATCGTGAATACCCAATCCTCCTTTTTTTCGATTCTCCTTGATAATATTCTAATTAACAAGGTGGAATTTCTTTCCTTGATGCTTTCCCCCCTGCCAAAAGAATTTTCTGATCTCCAGATAGATTGCGTTCGTAACCATTGAGGGGGCCAAAAGAATGGCTCCGATGAAAATGGGGATAGAGGAGATGACGGCTTTGATTAAAGTCACTCTGCCGGCCAAGTTAAGCCAACGAGTTCCCCAAGAATTGATTTTACTCTTGATTTTTTCCAAGATAGGCAGCCAGGAGGAAGAGGAGATTCGTTTATGGGTGATGGGAATGCCTAAATACTTGAAGGAGGTCCAATCAAAATAGGGTTTAAAATCAAGAGTAAAAGCTATATTTCTGAGAAGAAGGTTTCCACAGTTCCAACTATAGATATTACACTTTTGACTATTGGTTTTGCCCTCAGAGGCATGGAGGACAAGGTCAAGGGTTGATTTGAATCTAGAGGCAATGATGGGAGAGGCACTACCCAACAAGATGGTATCGTCAGCAAACTGAGCATGATTAATAGGAGAAAATTTTTTGCAATGACAATACCTGGGAGGGAGCCATTCATTTGCAGACTATTGAGTTTCCTGCTCAAGGAATTGGCCATGATGACATAAAGACTGGGAGAGAGGGGGAAGCCTTGCCTCAACCCTCGAGAAAAACGAAAAAAGGAGGAGGGTCTGCCATTTACTAAGGGAGCAATCCAAGGAGATCCAATGCAAGCCTTGATCCAACCTATAAAATCTTTTTCAAAACCAAATTTTGCCATAACTGTGAAAATAAATTCATGCCTTACTCTGTCAAAAGCATTTGCCATATCTAGTTTTATAGCCACACCTGAATCTTTCCTCTGAACGCTTGAGTGTATTGCTTCTTGAACAAGAAGAATGTTGTCGTAGATTTGTCGTTCAGCCATGAAGCCTCCTTGATTTGGGGATATGATTCTGGGAAGTAGACCCTTGATTCTGTTAGCTATGCTTTTGGTGAGAATTTTGTAGGAAGAATTACAGAGGGAGATAGGGCGAAATCTTCCTATAGAGTGAGGGTTTTTTTCCGTGGGGATAAGAGCAATGAAAGTGGAGTTGGTGGCCCCTCCAATTCTTTCTCTTTTCCTTGTCCAATTAAGCATTCTGATAAGATCTTTTTTAAGCCAGTGCCAAAATTTTCTATAAAAGTGGATGGAGAATCCATTCGGGTCGGGGGCCTTTTTTGGATGAAGTGACCAAACTGTTTTTTTAACTTCTTCTTCAGTTATCTGATCCATTAGCCTCATGTTGTATGCTTCTGTGATGAGGTTGGGGATTTCCATACTCATTTGGTCCAAATCTTCTTTGTGAACCTCCTCATTCTCATTATATAAACTCTCAAAATGGGCTGTGGCTTCTTGGAGAATGACATCCTGCCCCTCTATCTTTTGGCCATCCTCCCTTGTGAGACTCACGATGTTGTTTTTCCTATATCTCTCCTTGCATTGAGCATGGAAAAATTTAGTGTTCCTGTCTCCTGCCTTTAGCCAGAGACATTTTGATCTGAGTCTCCACTCTTCCTCATCTCTTCTAGCTATGTTCAGGATTTTTTCATTAAGATCTTTTTCATCTCTAAGCATTTCCATCGTGACTGCAGTCTCCTCCATTCTGTTCTGATGATGTTCCAGCTCCTTTTGAAGTTTCTCAAGCTCTTTGCCAGGCTTCGTATTGTTTTGTTTTTCCCAAATTTTCAGCGTTTTTTTAATAATATTAAGCTTGGTCTCCCAGATGTATCCTGGAGACCCAGGAATAAACTATTTCCAAATCGATACCACTTCATCCAAGCAGCTTTGGTTCTCAAGCCAAGCCGGGTTGTACCTGAAGGGAAGGGGACCCAAGTTCTCAGGCGAGGAGAAGAAGAGGGAAATGGGCCTATGGTCTAAGGTGGCTGAGGCTAGAATCTTAGATTCAGGGAGTTTGGGATTGGAGAGGAAAGAGGAGTTGATTAGGAACCGATCTAATCTAGCAGCAATATGGCTAGGGCCAATCCTCTTGTTATTCCAGATGAAGACACCTTGCGTGGGCTTGATATCAATAAGATTCCAAATAGACATTAAATCTTCCATTCTTTCTCCATAAGGGTCTCTGATTTTTGACCCCCTTTCCTCTCATCCGCTAAAATAGTGACATTGAAGTATCCTGCCAGTATGCAAGGAAGATTTTCCAAGCGGTGGCGGAGGTCTATTAACTGATTCCAAAACTGTTCCTTTTGGCCATACATGGTCGGCCCGTATATGTTTCCAACCCAGAACCTATCATTGCTTGAAATATCTTCAAGCTCAATAAAAATCCAATGCCGATTTATTTTAGAGGAATGGCATTTATACTTATCTTCATCCCAAATGGATATTAGTCCTCCAGAAGCTCCTAATGCATTAATAGCTATTCCTTCTCCATTGGGCCAGAGATGCTTCATGGTGTTGATACTGTCCCCCTTTTGCATTTTAGTCTCCTGGATTGTGAGGATTGATATATTCTCCATTTTTTTTAATCTTTTTATTGCTTCTGCTTTATGCTTTCCACCTAATCCTCTGCAATTCTAGGATACTATTTTCATTATTTTATGATTGAAAGAGGACCTGCTCTGTCCTTTCTTTCCTCCTGAGGATACTTTCCACTAGGTATTATTCTTACATGCTGATCCAGACTGGTTTGCTTACCCACTGCCCTTTCTCTGGCTGCTTCTTGTTCTCTTATTGTTTTGTTGAATCTTCTTCCTCTTTTGACAAGGGGTTCTAGCTCATCTTCTTTGCTATCTGAAGTTTATTCTTGAAATAACTTTACTTTGGCTCTTGTTACTGATCCTCTCGATTTTAGAGATGCCTCTATTCCATCAGATGCATGTTGACAGGCGGAAAAACTCGGGTTCTCATCCTCAATATTGTTTTGAATCTGATCTCCCTGATGATCCTCTGATTGTTTTTCTTTCTCATGTTCTTCTTCATTTTCCTCGATGCTCAAGATCTAAAACTTGTTGGGATTCTCTTTATTTTTGGGTGGAGATTTGGTCACTGTACTTGTATTGTTTTTGCCCCCTTTTTTCCTTGAGACCTCGTTCCATTCTCCTCCTTGAGTCTCTTCTACTTCTGGGATTTTTTTCTTGGGACATAACCTCACGAAGTGTCCATATTCATGGCAGACTTTGCATTTAAAAGGTATCTGCTCATAATCAACGGTTTGTCTATGGCTCCATCCTTCCATTAGCAAGTCTATAGCTTCTGGGAGGCCCTTTTCCAGATCAACCTCA
Organism: Larix kaempferi; assembly: GCA_027924585.1. Taxonomy (NCBI): domain Eukaryota; kingdom Viridiplantae; phylum Streptophyta; class Pinopsida; order Pinales; family Pinaceae; genus Larix; species Larix kaempferi. The sequence goes on from BSBM01000150.1 coordinate 7,650,758, forward strand.
ACACAAATTCTTGCACATGAGAACATTGGAGGTTTTGGCTCCGATTTATCAATGTATTTTCCTAGTGAGTTTCCAATAACACGTACGTCTTCATCATTCCAGCAGTGAAGGGGGAGATGTGGCAACTTAACCCAGACAGGTACTGCCGTTGGAATGTCATTTTCTGGGTCAAAGGAGAGATCCCATTTATTCAGATACATTCCTCTTGGACCCATGAAATATGGCCCATTTCTGAAGATCAGGTCTTGATCCTCCTTTTTTTCAAAATAGAAAACAAAGAACCCTTTTCCACAAAAGATTTGCTGGACTTCTCCTTGAATTAGAGGGCACTAGTTTTTGTTGAGCCAAGTTTCAATGGAGCGAGGGGAAGGCCAAAGACCCATGAAATGTCCTACCAGTCCCTTTTCTGCTAAAGCAATAGCTTTGCATTTCGAGGCAGTTGATGATAACTTAACTTCTGGAACATCTATTTTTTTAACAAACTTGGAGTCGGACGGAGCTGTGACCTTCGACGAAGCAGGTTGTGAGGCAACAAGCACCCTGAAGAGATCAGATATGAGGGGATGAGCTTCCTCCGGGCCATTGCGACCAGGATCCGGCGGCGGCTCCATTAGAGAAGATGCACCAGCAAAACCCTAACCAGAAAATTTTACCTCCTACCTTTTTAGGGGAGGATGTTAGAAACCTAATTGAAAGGATTAAAAAAAAAGATACAACAAACTCTCCAATGTCTAGAGAAAAATAAAATCTACCTTTGGATAAGCAAAGGAACCTTAACATTAACCCATATGGGATGGTGCATATTTCCCAATTGCTTGAATTAACATCCATAAACACTACTACCAAAATTGTACTTTAATTCATGTGTTGATTTCATTCGAGTTATCAATCTTAGGGAAAGAACTTCAAGTGTACTGAGTATATGACAAATCAAATCAAACTTTATGTGAAATGGTGATTATGTAATTACGTGCCATCCCTTGCATTCATAGAATGGTTGGATATCAACTTTAATGCCTATTATATTGTAATACATCCCATGCTATACTCATTATGTAGAACAAAACCATTACAATATATCGTCATAACTTTTGTGCATGATTCTAAGGATTGAATTGAGAGTATAAAGCATTAAGCCTAATATGTCTAGATGGACTTGAGTCCATAACCATGGACTAATGTTTTTACTTTGGATTATTATTATCCATGCAACGTAGTTCCTGGACTACTAAAGTGATAACTTTTACAATGTTTTCCCTTTTATTACATCCCATCTAAGACATTAAATTAATACATAAGATATCATCCTAACTATTATATTTTCAAGATTTCCCCTCTCCCTCCCCTCCACTGCTTCTACATGAAATGTAATAAAATATACCATAAATATTTGTATTTTCATATACCATAATTAACCCCCCTTGTCTCTTGAATATAGGGAAATATATTTTTTCATTTCCGTATCATAGTTTAATAATCCCCAATATGAATTAATGTGATAGGATATTTCCTACCAACTAACCCCCCGTGCTATTAGTATACCTGATCACTCATTTACCTAAAGGTAAAACAATAAAGTTTGACCTCATCAAGTTCTAATAAAGGATTTAAAGATCCTATGCATGTCTTAGCAACTAGAATTATTGATGAATTACCAAATTATACAAATTTGACAACTTTGCTTCATCATCGTTTCCATCAGTTTTTATTTCTCATAGCGTTGACTTGAGAAAAAATTGGCGTGAGAGATTTGGTCATCTAAAATATTGATTATTGCAACATCTATGTAATCATGTAATATAGTGATTAGTATTCATCTCGTTTCTTGTAGAGATGGTGTTTCGATCGAGTGTGTTCTTGGAAAATATGATCAGGGCAATTTTGACAAACATGCCTCGAGTGTGTTCTTGGAAAATATGATTGGGAAATTTTGACAAACATGCCTCTTGGCACATCCTGACCCCATGCAACTTACTCATAGAGACTTGTGTGGTACACTTCCTTTTGCCTTTTTCTTAACTTTCATTGATGACTTTTCCATACACAGCTAGATTGATTTCTTAAAACTTAAGAGACATGTTTTTGACATTTTTTGGGGCTACAAATCCCTTGTCGAGAAACAATCTAGACATGAATTGTAAAAGTTAAGAATAGATAATGGAGGGAATATGTTAATGACAAATTTAAAACTTACTTCACTACACGTGGTATTCAAATGAAACATTTTATTTCATACACACCACGACATGGTGTTGTTGAGAGAAATAATCACACATTAAAGGAAATTGAAAATTGTATGATCAAATCTAACGACATTTGATACATGTGCCTTAGTACTTGAATGGCCTATGATCTCTATTTAAACATCATGGGGGTCATTTGCTAATGATCACTTGTGAGAGATTCATAACTAAACTATTTTCTTTTTGCATTAATATATTGTCTCAAGTAGTCTTGTTGCCTAAGGTCATGGAATGTTTGCCTCTTTGAGGGTGTTAACCACATAATACACTTATATATTGATCTTTAATATTGTTATGCGAGAAGTTGCTTTAATGTATTCAACCTATGTGGATATATAATATGTTTATCAAACACTTGTTCCTACTAAATCAATGATAGTCACAAACATTGATGTTATAGTTTCTAGGTTATATTGGAGGACTTTTATGTGAAGCCATATGTACTTCTCATTCTCATGTTGTCTCAAAAAAATCCATTCTATAAAGATTAATATCAATTGGACTATTATCTTTGTCTCTTGGTAAATGGTTTTCTATTGCAAACCCTTCAACTCTTCTCTTTGGCAAAATTTTCCCATAAAATAATAGTTTTGAAATAACAAGTTCAATGAGTTGTAACATACTAAAAAATGTATTTGATCACATATCAATTTGTAGCCATGAAAATAATGTTTTCAATGGTGTTAATATGGCTTATCAAAAGTAGTGAGCTCTACACTCTAGAAACCTGTTAATTCTATCATGAAAAAATCTAGATGTGTTTTGTTTCAATTTGAAATTATCATAATTATATACCCAAATCAAGCATATCATATATCTATTGAAGCAAAGAAAATGAATTTTCTAATGAGTGAGACGTCTTATCATAAAATGTTAAAACTCCAAACTTATCCTAATAACATAGGATAAACATATAAATAACAATAGATTTTAAAACTTCAATTATTTTATTAAATGATTTTTAATTTAGTGATTTCTCTATAAGTTATATATATATTTTGAATCTGGCCAAATCACATTGTTAGGTGGTGATGGATAAGAGCGTCGCAGAACAATGGTATCCACTACAGAAATTGCTTTCCACCGAGCGTTTACCATGACCTCTCTTTAACCTTAAGTTCTTCCAAACTCTTCGTGGCCACCATGACCTCTCTTTAAGCTTAAGTTTTTTCCAAACCCTAACGCCAGCCCCACGTACGTTTTAGGTCTTGAATTTCTTATGCGTGCCAGCTAAGGCTTTGATATTTTTGTGTCGTCCAAACATGGCCACAAATGCAGTATTGAAACAACCCGATTTGGAACGCCCCCAAAAAACTGAGGTAGGTAAGCGTAGGTATACACCAAAAACTGCTATAAAAACATTCCAAGTCGCATAGACTTGTTATCAGTATTGATTACCGGATCTCCCTGTAATTCAGATTGGCATTATGCATATAATGGCAATGTCAGTGAAGGCTGGTAGTAGAGCTGTACTGCACTTGTTCATTGCATGGCTTCTGGTATCAACTGTGTTGTTGCAATCGGCTGAAGGGTTTCCGTGGAAGAGGCGCAAACACCCAAAGCCTTGCTGGAATAAGGTTTTGTATTTCCACGATATACTTTACAATGGCAAGAACGTCAATAACGCTACATCTGCAATTGTGGCGACTCCCCAAGGTGGCAACCTCACCAATCTTACTGCCAATAACCACTTTGGAGATCTGGTGGTCTTCGACGATCCCATCACGCTGGACAACGATCTCCAGTCCCCTCCGGTGGGCAGAGCTCAGGGATTCTACTTTTATGACATGAAGAACACCTTGAGCTCCTGGCTCGGATTCACCTTTGTGCTCAACTGTTTGGACCGGTACAGAGGCACCATCACATTCGCTGGAGCCGACCCAATTCTTACAAAATACAGAGATATATCGGTGGTAGGAGGCACCGGGGATTTCATCATGGCAAGAGGAATTGCCACCATCTCCACCGATGCGTTCGAGGGAGATGTTTATTTCCGTCTCCGCGTGAATATCACACTCTATGAGTGTTATAATTGCTTATACTCTGTCGGTGATGATGATAGCGCGTCTGTGCTATCCTGATTGTACCGCATTTCCTACCGTATATATGTTATGCTCTCTCAATAATTTGATATTTGAAGCAACGTACACATCGTGCGTATTTTAATTAATTTCTGTCCTTGGCCATATTATATAGTAATATCAACGAATTTTATATTTGTACATGGAGTTGATAACATGGTTGTGTTTTTAAAGTAACATACCTGCATCATCTGCAGAGATGGTGCAGCATATATTTTTGGCAATAACATTATATTACTTGCATAATTAGCCAACTTTAAGTTTAACTATATCTGACAAACCGTCTCTCCTCCAAGGAGTCCTGTCTGCATAAATCCTCCCAGCCTCCCTTATCTCACCTAATACGTTGGCTCCTCCTCGCACGACTTGCATTTAAACACACCCTCGTCCACCGACAAGAAATCTTTCTTCCTACACGCATTCATCAACTCCAGGCTCCATGTTGTCGGTTGCATGCGGGCCCTCAGTCACCTGTACACCCGCATCTGGGATAACCAAATCTCAGTCATTATCATAACTTAGTTTAGTTGCCTTAATAACATTTCAAGATCGAACACTAAATTAATCAAGACTTGCTGCTTCTAAATCCAAGAATACAAGTTCATTATACACTTTCTTAAAAAATATAGAATACTTGATTACACTCTTCATCCTTACATATTGTTCTAACCACTTTTCCTTTGTCTAAAATATTTAACCTAAACATTTATTTTTATTTGAATGTATAATAGTTTAAGATTACTATGCTATATTCACCCTTTTTACTCTTTTTATTTACAAGGTACTTAGCTAGCTATCCAAGTCATAAGAATTATGAATTAATATTTCATACCTTAAACCAGGGACTCTTCAAACTCATTACCAAATGACTAAACATTCCTATATTAACATATTATCAAATTAAAACTTATTAATAAACACTCTCTCATATATATGTATTTATTAATAATATAATTCTTAATGTTTATATAAATCTTTACATACTAAAATCTTCCCAATGCATACTACAATCCTTATGAGTATAGTCGTACTATCATAACATTATTTTCAAGGTATGCTAAATCTCTTCATAATTCAATCTTACAAGTCAACCCACTCATCTATATTACACTTAATAACTTTTTTTTTCCATGAAAAAGAGAGCAATTTTGCTTTGTATTAAGTAGAGACATTTTACATGACCAAGATGGTCTCTTGATATTGATTGTCCATCAGATATCATACAAAAGTCAGAGAGTATGTATCATCATACAAAAAATATGATTGGTATGTAGTAGCTCGCATATGATGCATATTCATCCATATAAATAGACAACACAAAAAATCAAAAAGCGATAGGACCGGGGCCAATATGGGAAGTACAGTCATGATCATGTGCCCATGTCTTCCAAATACCATCATCAAGTAGCCGACCCAATTTAGATAAATGATCAACCTCGTGATTCTGTTCCCGATAGATATGGTGGAAATAAATGCTATGAAAATGGGAAACCAACCGGATCACCGAGCCTCAAAAATAGGAATCAAAAGTAGGTTACACGGCCTCCTTTTGTAGTTCATGCATTGGATGATGAGGAATGAATCCCCCCCCAAAAAATATATATTTGTTTCCAAATACACTGAACATATGAGCAAGTGGTGCGAAGATGCTTGTCGTCCTCCGATTAGTTCTTACAAAGAGGGCATCGCCCCAGTTCCTCAAGGAAAAATCATTGTAGGTGGTCCCATACACGAATGCATTCGTTAATTGCAGCCCAACATAAATTTTTTTATCTTGAGGGGGCATGCAATATTCCATTGAGAGTCGAACCACCAACGATGTTCAGGAATATGTCTGTTGGTGCGCAAGATCATGTAATCGACCTTAGGAGCATATGCCCCACCATCATGATTTGGATACCATTTTAGCAAATTTGGTGACTGAGTGATGCGAATCCAACTATCCCAAAGGCCTTCGATGTAACGGTTCCATAAAATCATTTCCTAATCATGGAAATGTAGATAATCTGCATCAAACCATCCCTGTTGATGCATAGTCGAAACTGTTGGATTAGATAGGTGAGACAAGAAGAAAATCCCATGTTCCTGAAGCTGCACAATCATATTATCAGTTAAGCGAAACCATGCATTCGATCCATGGATCGATGCCAATCCTGACACACTTACCGTCTCCGATCAACCATTGTAGCCCATTTGCAAGGAGATGGAAGGCACTCAGAGCAGCCTTCCACATCATAGAGGAGACCCGTGAGCAGTTTCCCCCACTTCTGAATCAGTCCTCCACCAACAAAGGTAAAATGTATTTGGTTTTTATGATGTTTGTCCATAGATTATTAGCGGACATCAACCTCCATAGATTCTTATCCACCAAGGCTTTCCCAAATGCTCTAAGTTGTTTAATGCCTAGTCTGCCCCAACA